>JAODUO010001572.1:0-15000 GCA_025642075.2 Ridgeia piscesae
TTACGTAGGGGACGTCGCACGCCGCACGTCCACGCACTGCACAGAAATAGCACTGTACGTACGCCCCGTCGCCGCAGACGACGACGCAGTACGATTACTACGTAAAAGCACACAATGCACGCACACACCGCAGCCCCCGACGCACGCAGCACGCAGGAAAACCGCACGACGCCGCCCCGCACGCGACAACGACGTACGACGCAGACGGGGTACGACGTACACGGGGCGTACGACGACGCACGCCCCGCAGACGCAGCCGTCGTACGAGTAGGGCGTAGGGCGACGCAGACGCGTACGTCGACTACGCAGTCGAGGGCACTTTAGGCACGCAGACGACGCACGTACGAATGCGGTAAACTCCCGGGCGCGCTGCACCCCGAAACCCCGACGTACGTAGTACGACGTGCGTACGCAGGGGATTCCCTGATTGCAGTAGCGTACGTACGATGTCGCGCACTGGCACTCGCCAAGCAGGCATACGCATGTACGTACGCACGACGACGTACGTACGCATGACGACGTACGTACGTACGTACATACGCATGCGACGACACGTACGACGTACGTACGTACGTACGTACGCAGCGCACATACGTACGTCCGCACGTGCAAGTACGTAGCGCACGTCGACGTAGCACAGACTATGTACGTGCGTAGTAGAGAAATAATCGCAGGAGAACGACGACGTAGTGCAGTACGTACGCTACGTAGCACGTACAATACGCACACGACGTACTGAAAATTGATCGCACGCACGTGGCAGTACGTATTGCATAGTATAGACAGAGAGTATGTAGTAATAAGTAGGTGGTATGGTGGATGTAGTATTTTGGTAGTATTATGGTGAAGTATGTATGTATGTGTATGTAGTAGTAGTAGTAGTAGTAGTAGTATGTTGATGTATGTAGTGTGTAGTAGTGTGAAATGGTATGTATGTATGTATGTATGTATGTATGTATGTATGTATGTATGTATGTATGTATGTATTATTATGTATGTATGTTTTATGTATTATTTTAATGTATATATTGTATATGTATGCTATGTATGTATGTATGTATAGTATGTATGTGTTGTATGATGTATGTATGTATTTATTGTATGTATGTATGTATGTATGTATGTATGTATATGTATGTATGTATGTATGTATGTATGTATTTTATGTATGTATGTTGTATGTATGTATGTATTATGTATGTATGTATGAACATATATGTATGTATGTATGTATATATGAATATATGATATATGAATATGAATATGAATATGAATATGAATATGAATATGAATATGAATATGAATATGAATATGAATATATATATATATATATATTATATATATATATATATATATATATATATATAATGTGTGTATGTGTGTATAATTGGATCAAGAACATATCATGCGAGAATGTATAGACTCGAAATTGTCAAAGAAATCCGTAATACAACGTTAATAAACGTTAATAAACAGTACTTAATAAACCATTTCTTCATCTGGCTTTCACACTAAGATTGATCAAAGAAACCCCACGCCTGCGGTATTAGATGCCCTGACATGATATCATGGAAAGGGAACCCGTCATTCGTAATTAGTTCGAGAATGCATAACACATGGTGAGAGAATGTATAATTAAAAATCCCAACCTGCTGGGACATGTCTGACTTCAGATTCGGAACCAGCATGTTGGATTTAATCTAAAAAGATCCCACTAGCAAAAGTTGCAGTATTACGAAATAGACGAAATCGACGAATTGGACTAACTGCTAGAAATCAACATGAAATCCACGAAAACGACTAAGACCTACGTGAAATATGTACGTTATTACATTATCAGGCGAAAGTTATTACATTATCAGGCAACAAGTTTATTACACTATCAGGCGATGTTATTACATTATCAGGCAGTTAGTACATTATCAGGCGTTTTTATTATATCATCAGGCAGTTATTACAGTAACAGGCGATTATTACATTATCGGTTGTAACAGTCGACGAACCATGGCTCCTTCTCCTTCTTGCCTCCTCCAGTCTTGGGGTAGCGACGAGCGGAGATGATGCGTAGACTAACGCTCTTCATCTGCGCCAATTTTTTTTTTTTAGTTCGGCAATGGTTCGCCGTTCCGTCCCACGCGAATTTACTTTGGCACAAACAGCCTCCCAAATTTGTTTCTTCCGTTTATTCGTTACGGAGTTTGTCAATCTGCCCTGGAGAACTGACGCATTCTCGCCAAATCTTCGAGCAGGGAACTCACTTCTTCGTCACTGAAGTTGGCCTTCCTCTCCCTCTTATTTGTAGGAACGCCGGTGTCGCTTGTGGCTTCCATCATTCTAGGAGGACTGTGGGAAGGGGAATCCCGGGGGTTGTCCGCATCATGACGGTAATCTTACCACGTGATAGATTTACGGCCATACATAGTTAAGAAATAGGTTAAGTGCGCTACATGAAACCCGCGTTGCTTAGTTTTACGCAACGGAACTACTTAGCTACGCAAGAATTGGAGTTTACGCACTTTCGAAGCGCTAAGTAAACGCGTAGTCTAAGTACGGTTTACGAAACTGGCCACAGGTGAATATTTCTGCCAGAAAAGCAGACCTTCAAGATTATATAAGACAAAATGTGAGTTTCTGTCTACATGTGTTCTGTACTGTTGGCCTTCGTCCATTCCGTTGTAGCTACCTACATGTACATTGGCCAGAAATACAGGCCATCGGAAGGCCGTCCCATCCAATCTGCGCGTCTTCTATGATTGACGGATACGTTACCTCACAGTCCCGCTACGTCACAATCAGTATTAATAATAATAAATATAAGCAGGATTTGCTTTTGCCAATGCGAGGATGGCGCGAGCCTATAAGCTAGAGTCTTTCAGTATTCCTCTGCCAGACATCTCACCAACCTTACCTGTCATTTTCATTATTTGTTTAACATCTCCAATATGTTTTATTTGCATTCTTTGTATTAATTGAGCTGTACCTCAGTAGGATGATGTTACTACTAATAATAACAATATTTATTATTTATAAAGCGCAATATCCAACATGCTCAAAACGCTGTACAATAAAATAGTAAGCTATGTTTTAAATAACAATAAATACTACTGTAAAATAATGGTCATTCTGGAAAAAATTTATATAAAATAAATAAATAAAACTAATTATTACTATATTTACATGCGAAACACATACTAAACGCTGGCATATATAAATAAATACAGTTAATACATATGTATAAAAATAAGATAAGATGAAATATATAGACCAATTTCCTAAAATGTTATGGAATATTTAAAACGTCAGCAGAAATATGCTCTGAAAATATGTATTTTAATGCCTTTCTGAACGCCGATAAACGTCCGCAGTACTTGATACTATTCTACACGAAATGACCGGTCACCAAAACTGGCCAGCTTCGTACGTGGAACATCGAGCAAATGTTGTTCAGATGAACGTATGCGTCCTGGACACTGTCTCTTTAAGAGGTTTGCCAGATACAGGGGCGCCGTCCCATGTAGACGTCGGTACACATGGGGAATGATGTTGTTAATAATGATAGTATTAGGGACGGGGAAGGAAGAAGAAGGTTAACATCAACTGTGTAGATCGAAGTTTGTTGGTAGAGTCTCGACAGACTCTAGCCTAGAGGCGCGCACTACCTCAGTGGCAATATTAGGGTAGAGTTTACTAATAAACCTTGTTATTCCGGGTTATTTTATTTTGTCAACGCGGCAAGACACGTGTCACACATGAACAAATCTTCTTCTTCTTTTCGTCTTTTCCCACTAGGTGGGGTCAGCGGTCCGAATTCTTGATTTCCAGAATGTTCTCTCCTGGGCATCCTCTGGGGTGATCCGCAGTGCCTGCATATCCCTTCGGACACAATCCATCCATCTCCCTCTTGGTCTCCCCCTTGGTCTTTTTCCTGGCACTCTCATGTCAACAACTGCTCTCACTTCGTTGTTTTCACACATGAACAAATGACATGCTTAAATTATGTAAGTTAACATCTGTTTTGAAACTTATAATTGTCATTACGGTAAACTGTCCACTTGACGATGTTTACCAATCATTTATACATTTTAAAATGGCAATATATTTGCTCATAGTATTATCTTAATGCATGTACCAGATTGAATGTTATATTATGTTTACCTCCGACAACTGTGCGTTTAATTATATCCGCAAGTGTGGATTTTAAAACAATTGTGTTTTCTTCAAAATCCCATAGACTGGTCAGTACTGTGCCAATACATGTTTTATTGTTGTATTTTTCGTCAGAAAAAAAACCAATATTGTGACACAAATCATCATAAATAAAATGTTCTCGTTAGGTTAATCTTACTGTGCATCGCAACTATGACAGACAATTAGAATAACACACGGACACATTTAGCAGCACGTGTTGCCACGCGCCGCCAGGGGACGTGTATTTAGCATGAGCAGTTGTCACCGGGGAACGCGCCAGTGTATCTTTAAACGGGCCGACGCACTCGCGTCAGTGGATAATACGTCCCGTAATGCTATTTATGGTCATTCGACCGTCTGCCGCTGTCCGTTGTCGCTTCCCCACTGGTCACTTCCTCCGTGTCCAAATGTGTTCGGACACCGTTAATTGTCGGCCGAATTTGATTATCCCGTCGGATGCGGACCGTTGATCCCCGCTCCCCGCTGATGATGACGACGAGTTGCCGATTGTCAATCCCGGTAACACCTGGGCCGGCGCAGCGCGCATGCGCCGACGTTGCAGTCTCGCTGTCGCGTGGGCCGGCCCGGGCCGGTTGCGGCCGGGAGCGGCATTAGCATAATCGTCGCGCGAGTCTGCAGCCAGCGCCGCGCCTGTGACTTGTCGTTGTCGTTGTCGTTGTCGAGCCGGGCGCGATGGAATGGCCAGCGTTGACATCGCGAAGTCGCTGCACGGGTTCAAGACGCGGCCGCTCCGGGCCCAGCCAGCGCGAGTAGAGGCGAACACC
This sequence comes from Ridgeia piscesae, assembly GCA_025642075.2. NCBI lineage: Eukaryota > Metazoa > Annelida > Polychaeta > Sabellida > Siboglinidae > Ridgeia > Ridgeia piscesae. Next base: position 4,974 of record JAODUO010001572.1, read on the forward strand.
GGACACTAGGCTCACTCCGATCGCTACTGGTCGACGCGACGATACTGCCCGCGCGAGCGACAGCCGCACAGCCGAGGGACACATCGAGAGAGCGACAGAGAGGAGAGTCGATGGGTGCCGACCCACGCACGGGCACCGCCGAGTCTGAAGCCGCCGCCGCCGTCATCGCCGCCTCTCAGTCGTACGTTTGACCGCCGACGATGGGCTAACTCGCAGGCCGTCTCACATTGTCGCATCGCCGAGGATATTACCGCCGTTGGACCAGCCACAGTCGTCGTCTGCGCGGCCAGCACAGCCGCTCACTCACTATCCACGCCTGCCACACAACCGACCCAGCTCCGCCGCACGCCGGTTAATCAATCTCGGGCGAGAGTGACGTTGACGTCGACGTCGACGTTGCCGGCCGGTCATCTGGCGTCGTGCTAAATCGGATCCACGCGTCTGTCCTTGTCCTGATCCTGCAAGCGCCGATATTTCACCGTACAGTGGCGCACGCCGCGCGCATTCGGATCGTTTCGATCGACTATGACGATCGACGCCGGGATATTGGGTACGCGCGCACTAGCGGCGACGACAGCAGCCCGCGCAGGCGCGGAAACGCGCGCCGCTAACGCGGCTTCCTGTTGACTGCAGCGCCCCCGCGCGAACACCCCCAATAACCCGTACCTAGATCGCTCTGCCGTGCCGTGCGCGTCGCCACCGTCGTGCATGTATGTGACCGAGTGTCTGTCCCGTCTGCTGTTGCTCCACATCCGGCTCGGACGTTCGCCGGACGGTCCGGAGCGAGAGGCGCACGCGCCGTCTCGCACTTCCGGTCGCTCGGACACTTCCGTCGCCGCAGCCGTCGTGCCGACGCCAGACGAGGCGACGCCAAGCCACGCAGCGACGGACGCTGGTACAATGAGTTGTGGCAGCAAGAAGTTGCTGGTGATCATGACGAGCGTCTGCGCATGCGCCTCATTCGCCTTCCTGTGCATCGCCGTCGCCACTGACTATTGGCTGTACGCAAAGGAGCGCGTGTTCGACGCCAACCAGTCGGCGACCTACATGAAGACGTTCACCGGACTGTGGCGGAAATGCGTCGAGGACGGTAGGTGGCGGGGGCTTGTTTTACGGGGGCGGTGGGAAGGGGGTCTGAGTCAATGCATGAGGCGATGACCGACCACAACACACGAAGACATGGTTTCCATTGTAAAGTTTCGCAACACCAGATAGGAGTTGTAAGGTTGTCGTTCCGTGAATCGAGTTTGAATTCTCCGAACGCATTGCAGGACCATCGGGATTGCCGACTTCCTGTCTAGTTCCGCTTCGATGTGTTCGCCATCATTGGCCAGGAGAAAGTACACGAACTCGTAACACTCGCTGTCACACGCATCCACACACGTACACACACGTACACACACGTACACACACACACACACACACACACACACACACACACACACACACACACACACACACACACACACACACACACACACACACACACACACACACACACACACACACACACACACACACACACACACACACACCACCACCACACACCACTCACCACCACCACACACACACACACACACACACACACACACACACACACGCACCAACCACGCACGCACGCACACACACACACACACACACACACACACACACACACACACACACCGATCCAAAACCACATCACTTCCGTCCCAACATAAAATCAACATCACAAATAGAGTCCCAACTTCGTCATATTGAATGCGTTTCAGCGTCCACGTCCGCGTTAGGCATACTGTTTACGAATGTCACGTGTTTGTTGTCACGGCGGTTGCTGTTATTACGGCTGTTGTGCGCCAACAACAAATCACGACGCGTGTGTGGGCAACGAGGTCGACTCCTCTCCGCCAATCGATACCGCCCACAGCCACAAGCATCGAGTTGCTCCAATGTCCGCCTTGAGTTCTTCTCTCGCCATCTTAACACTATCGCCCTTTCACTTTCCCTTTGTACCGTTGCACAATGCCGTATTAACTATTAACAGTACTGACCATTAATGTCACCCTTGAGATTTGGCAATGGAGACCCGATTAGCGAAGGTGGACGTATTACATTTACTGTCTATGGAACAACCATGGCACTATCCCAGAGTGACCGTAACGGCGAGGTGTTTGTATTACCGAGGTGACCGTAAAGCGATGTTCGACTGTACGTGATTTGCCATAGCAAAGTGGCTATTAAATCGGGGTGTGGATCGGTATATGTGCGTGCGTGCGTGTGTGCGTGTGTGTGTTCCGCGCGTGCGTGCGTGCGTGCATGATTGCGTGCGAGTGCGTGATATGAAGGTGTGCACCGTTGTTGATTCCACGAGTGATGATGTTTCAGTAGTTTTTGATTTATTGATTGATTGATTCTTCCCCTTCCCACTTCCCGCCCTCTCAATAATGTTATTCTAGGTCGTCGCGAAATGATTGGTCCGACGTCAACCATTCGTCACGCTTGACCGCACTGATTCGAAATGGGTCGACTTCGTGCTTGTGTCCTTAGTTTCAGGCCAAGGTCTTGTTGCAGACATCATTTAGATCGTCTGCTGGCGACTTGCATAAGCTCCTTCCTTCAGTGGATAAATCCAACGGACGCATGTTGACTCGTACGGAGGCTCTGTTGTTTAGATACAGCCCATAACTGTCCCTAAAATAGCCATCACTTGATGGATGACAACCACAGTTTTGTACAATTTACTATAAAAAGTAAATAACGCCTTTCCGTGACGTTCAGTCGTGCAGTTCAGGCAATGCGAGGAAGTTTCACCAATGATAAGCCAGCCAGAATCTTTGTAATAATTGTAGTTCATGTCATGCAAATCGATGTAATCGTATTTCAAAGATGGTTAAAAATGGATTGGTCGTGTAAGGTTAGCAAATGCCATGTGCACATTCTCTGAATGGACGGGAAATTGGTTACTTTGTTGTTGCTTTTACACGTGTACCATTGACAGGTCACTATGCATCACTATGTACAAATGCATGAGCAAATTTCCTGAGCGAGTTCGCAATTAGCTCTGGTTTTATTTTATTCTCGGCTTCCATTTTTCAGTGGCCATTGTTGGATGGTTTATATAATTGTAGGTCTACCTAATGGTTTATGTATGTAGTATTGCGTGCTGATTTATATATGTAGGCCTATTTGATGTTTTATATACGTAAGCCTACTTGGTGGTCTATGTGTGTAGGCCTACTTGATGGTTTATGTACGTAGGCCTGCTAGATATCTAGTGTTCAATAGTAGGCATATCGAAGTGATTACCTGGCGCTGCGTGTAGAACTGAACACGTTATTCTGAAGCGCTAGTGACTAAAACGTTTAAAACGTCAGCAATAAGAATTTATATTTGCCTTGATTATGCGTTTGCAGCTTTTCAACATTCGATTAGGTAGCACACACGTTTAATAACATTCTAAATAGTTACGATTACTTGCATTTAGTCGGACGTTGTATAAGACATTGTATATTATTGCCATCGTCGTCATCATTATCATCATCACTAAGTCAACGTATATGATGTAATGTGGTTGGACAAACATGAAAATGGGCAAAAACAAACGGAGCGCTGTAGCACGTTGGCTAGAGCGTTGGACTCTTAATACGGAGAACTGGGGTTCGAATCCTGGGCTGGCGTTCGAACTTTGGGCCAGTTCTTTCACTCTACGTTGCTGCAATTCAATGCGCGTGTGTGTGTGTGTGTGTGTGTGGGGTCGTGTGCGTGTGCGTGTGCGTGTGCGTGTGCGTGTGCGTGTGCGTGTGCGTGCGCGTGTGCGTGTGCGTGTGCGTGTGGGTGCGCGTGCGCGTGCGCGTGCGCGTGCGCGTGCGCGTGCGCGTGCGCGTGCGCACGCGTGTGTGTTTGTGATGGGTTTCGTTGTCATACAAGATATGTGAATAGTCATATGTTTGGCCAGACGCGAAACATCCGGACATTTGTCGCGAGATGACACTCATTGGTTAAGCGTGTCCGCCATTTGTATAGTCACTGGTAGAGCTTCGCGTCGTGAATCCGGTTATTTAATGTCCTATTAGGCCTATGCATCGATTGGATAGTTGCCGGGCCGACATGTCTACTGAATTTACAAATTTGAAAAATCAAATAATTTATGCTTACCCATATCATTGAATTCGTCATTGATTCGGAACCAAGGACGTTGTCATTAATTCACAACAATAGGTCGTGTCCTTGGAGCACAACAACAGAGACAGGCATTGATTCATGACCATAAATCCGTCGATGATGTACAATCATGGCACAACCACGGCAGTCGTCCGTGACTCATTACCACGAGAGTTCGCACGTGATTCACTGTCACTATCATACTATGACATAAAAACATAGAGGTCGTCTTTGTTTAACGACAACAACGTCGTGAATCGTAACCATAAAGATAATCCTTGATTCACAGCCGCTGTGTTTACACAATTCGATCATTCGAAAATAGCCGTGTACAAAAGGTGCCTGGCTATAGACTATGGTGGATATTTGGGGGGAAAATGTATTCGAATCTTATTTCAATATTGTAATGAGGCTGACTGCTTAGCAGTTAGTTAAGTCGATGTGGTGTTTCCGTGAGCAGGTTTCACAGGGGGTGAAGAGTACAGCGCTTAAAATGGCGTCTATTACCAAATGTTGCGCTACAAAGGACACTGCTTACTATTGGGACGTCTCCGTCAATGGCGCATTTTTAAAGTAAGGAAAATAATAATCTCGATATGTTTTTCATCACTTCGTCTGATTCTACTTCCTACGCCATAATTTTACTTTAACAACGCTCATGGACCAGAACAACCCGATCACCTTGACTTGAACAGTGACGTCACTTCCTACGTCACTCGCGACGCTGATTGACTACCGTCAAAGCATCGTGGCCCCGCTTGGTGAACTAAATGTAAATTACACGAATGCGTTACAAGTAAGTGCTTATTAAGTGAATTCGTGGCTCTCCTCGGCTCATTCAGAGCGTCCTGTAGTAGTCCCGGCACGTAGGTGGTCGGTGGAAGGTTGCCGCCTCAATCAGACAACGCCAGGAAGGCGACGACCCGATAAATGGTGTCAATACTGGTGCAGATCGCGAAGGACACGGATGACGTGGAACCAGCGGCATTTACAGAGAGAGTGAACAAACACAACAACGTTTTAATGCTGTTCCCATATCGATATCTCAGGTAAAAGTATTAAATCAGACTCAAGAAAGAAATGAAGTGAAAGAGAGGTTAGCCTAGACCTAGTTACTTACAGTAAAGCGGGTTGGATAACTCTTTCTATAAAGGATGGGAATTCACAAATTCGCTTGACGATAAATCAAAAACATTAACACTTTATGTAATTGTAGACCAAGTTTCTAAACCAAAGTTCTAACCCTGGGTCGCGAGCCATAATTGGTAGTCAAGCTGTTTTGTGTAGGCCGTCAATATGAAATTGCTCTCCGAATGATCCACTATTGTTCTACTTGACCATCCTAGTTGTTCGAATTATAGTTTCAGTTGTGTCCAACACTCTGCAGCGTTCTATTAACTGACTAGTATGCATGTGTGTGTGTGTGTGTGTGTGTGTGTGTGTGTGTGTGTGTGTGTGTGTGTGTGTGTGTGTGTGTGTGTGTGTGTGTGTGTGTGTGTGTGTGTGTGTGTGTGTGTGTGTGTGTGTGTGTGTGTGTGTGTGTGTGTGTGTGTGTGTGTGTGTGTGTGTGTGTTATATATATATATATATATATATATATATATATATATATTCAGTATATATATATATATATATATATATATATATATATATATATATATATATATATATATATATGGCTACAACGTTATAATCTTATGAGGTATCGTTGAATTAGTCAGCGTTTTTCGGAATATTGACCCCAAGCTGACCTTTCTATGCTGGCACAGCGGATGGACACTTCCAGGCTGCCTGTCATCATCAGAGGTTCTTTTATGTCCCACATACACAGGTGTGAAGAACTCCTTATCTTAGCAATTGTTACTCGCACTAGCGTAGGCCTATAAAGCGTCCAAACAATTCCTCAAGCCAAACCGGTGTTTCCGCCAGCTCCATGTCTTCTACGGTTCCTCCAGATGTCCAGTGGTCTGCCTCGTTTCCGTTGTCCAGACGGTGGCCATTATAGGAGCAGCATGTTGCAGGCTGTTTCTGTCCATCCGAAGAATGCGGCCAACCCGCCTCCACCTGCTTCTTTTCATTTCGTTGACGATGTTATCGACGACGGTGCGTTCCGAGAAGTTCTTGTTTGCCACATGCTGTCCCCATTCTCGGGTCGCCTGAGACGTGAAGAATGATGCATGCCAAACGCTGCTACATTAACAAACACCATTTCAAATTCTGCGGGCATTTTACACACATTGGTACAGTTTTCGTCTCAGTTATCTCGGAAGCAGAAGGAAGTCACATTTGCTGTAATCATTTCCAGGCATATTATAGGCATCTGTTGAATTGTTTGCCTTCTTATTGTGTACAATATAATGCAATGGTGTCAGTCCTCTTTTTACGTCGACAAACCAATCAACGGCGATGATTGGGTGATTCCAAATTCCTAGTTGCTCATTCAGCAAGCACGTTTAGTGAAATGTTTTCATTCCTTTCATGTATTGTTACCAATTTATCTCATCATTATTTATTTCCAAGTTCACTGCTGAAAGCATAGATTGTCAACCAACTCCTGCGACTAGAAATTCCATCGAGGCGGAAAAATAGCTGCTGCTACAGACAATATAGGCCTACGGAAGTTCATTGATCCAGCTGTAGGCTGTCAAGTCGCATGTGTCTTTTCGGCGGTCTTGATTGCGGGAACACAATGAGCTTCGGTGCAGCAAGACTCGTTTCTTGGTGGACATAGTGCATGTTTTTGAGATGGCGACGACTCAATGTAAATGTGCGCGCGAACCGGCGAGAATCCGTGATACTTACCACGCGCAATCAGTACGTCAACGGTCATCACTGCTTCCAAACGAGGCCCTTCGGTTGAGTTCTCTAAAACGCGCCGACGTGTCGCTTATTTAATCCGAACCAACCCGAATGCCTGTTCCCCCGACCGTCCATTAACCGCGGACGCCGGTCACGTCGTTATAACTGGACAACCGCCCTCGGTCACTTGTCTGCCGGTCAGCCACGACGGTCGTAAATGAACATGCTGTCGTAATATAAACGGAACACTTTGGATCAATCAATAATTAAGTGGTCAATCGATGGCGGGTGTGTCGGCGGACGCGCGTCATGTCTCATTGCGGCCGGCGAGATTCTCGCAGCGTCGTTAACGCGTACTAAGAGCTCGGTGATGGCTACTGAATAATCCCAATGGCGTGTCGTAGTGCGCAAGTGTTCATTTATCACGTGTGGTTAGACTTCGTATATTTATCAAACGACAGAAGGGTCGGAACAGGGACACGTCACGCGTCACGCGTCACGCGTCACGCGTCACGCGTCACGCGTCACGCGTCACGCGTCACGCGTCACGCGTCACGCGTCACGCGTCACGCGTCACGCGTCACGCGTCACGCGTCACGCGTCACGCGTCACGCGTCACGCGTCACGCGTCACGCGTCACGCGTCACGCGTCACGCGTCACGCGTCACGCGTCACGCGTCACGCGTCACGCGTCACGCGTCACGCGTCACGCGTCACGCGTCACGCGCCACGCGCCACGCGCACGCGTCACGCGTCACGCGTCACGCGTCACGCGCCACGCGCCACACGCCACACGCCACACGCCACACGCCACGCCACACGCCACACGCCACACGCCACACGCCACACGCCACACGCCACACGCCACACGCCACACGCCACACGCCACACGCCACACGCACACGCACACGCACACGCCACACGTCACACGTCACACGTCACACGCCACACGCCACACGCCACACGCCACACGTCACACGTCACACGTCACACGTCACACGTCACACGCACACGTCACACGTCACAGCACACGTCCACACGTCCACGTCACGTCACACGTCACACGTCACACGTCACACGTCACACGTCACACGTCACACGTCACACGTCCCCGTCACGACGTCACACGTCACACGTCACACGTCACACGTCACACGTCACACGTCACACGTCACACGTCACACGTCACACGTCACACGTCACACGTCACACGTCACACGTCACACGTCACACGTCACACGTCACACGTCACACGTCACACGTCACACGTCACACGCTATTTTCGAACAAGAGGAAAAATCCCCAGTTTTATATCCCTCGTCCGGCCGCCTCAGACACTTAGGCTAAACCTTTAACAACAAAACGTGCCACGAAAAACATAACGTGACGCCACGAATAGTAACGGCTCGTTTCGCAACAAGATGCCGACGTGACGTGACGTTTACGTGACGCCGGGAGTTTTCGCGTCGGCGTCGATTTATCTCGCGGTGGCCGCGACACGGCTGGCCGTCGACTCCAATCTCGTCCCGTCGCAGCCGCAGCAGGCGGGCGGCGAAAAAACGTCGGTCTCTCCTCGCCCGTCCGCGCGCATACTAATCCGCCGGCAATCGATCCGCCACCGACGACCGTGTGTGTGTGTGTGTGTGTGTGTGTGTGTGTGTGTGTGTGTGTGTGTGTGTGTGTGTGTGTGTGGTGTGTGTGTGCGTGCGTGCGTGCGTGCGTGCGTGCGTGCGTGCGTGCGTGCGTGCGTGCGTGCGTGCGTGCGTGCGTGCGTGAGCTCGCTCGGCCAGGTGTGTCCCCGGCCAGTCAACCCCCCGCCCCGCCACTCTGCCCATAAGATTCCTAGCGCGCGCGATTGCATCAAAGGCGACAGCGTTTCTCGGGGTACGTAATGACGTGATGACGTGATGACGTGATGACGTGATGACGTGATGACGTGATGACGTGATGACGTGATGACGTGATGACGTGATGACGTGATGACGTGATGACGTCATGACGTCATGACGTCATGACGTCATGACGTCATGACGTCATGACGTCATGACGCGACGGTGAGCTAGATGCCCGTATACACCTTACAAGTATCGCGTAAATCGTATGCCAATTGAGCCGTTACTTGTTTGTCGGTAGCGCCAAATAGAAAATATTTAGAAATCGCATGCAGGCTGTCGCTTGTAATTATTTTGCAATGTTCGTTATATCTAGGGGAAACCCGGGCAAGACGGGACAGTTGACGTTCCGCTGTTTGTTCCAGCGACATTTTTGGTAAAGGTTTGTTGTGTATCAGCCAAACACCGCAAAGTTCAACTGGTTTTAGCAGGATCTTCAAATGCGGGTAAAATTGGATGATCCCGTTTTGCATAGAGATGATAACTGTTTAATGACCAACGGAAGTTTCAAATATGTTTCAAAGATATGCGACATGTTAAGGTCGTATAAATATATATCATATTTCTTTGTGAATTTGCGTTTGCGAATTTTTCACATATTTATACACCATCCTGTAATCTGAAAAACAAACATAACTTTTTGTCTAACTCAAATGTGTCCATATTCAGATTTTAGTGGATTTACTTTATTTATACAGATATTCATGAGATGAATAGCTATACATTATAGCTAATAAACACCATTATCGGCAAAGCTCAAATGGAACTTTTCACAAAACTATTCTGATGTAGGTAAGGCCTACGGTCATTTTAATAAGACATACCAGTACTACATATCTAGTTTTGGAATCCCACGTGAATATATGGCCTATGGTGTGTAACCATTATTCACGGACGTTACATGTTTGAAACTTCCGTTTGGTCATTAAACGGTTATCATCTCTATGCAAAACGGGATCATCGCATTTTAACCGCATTTGAAGATCCTACTTTGCCCGTAATAAGCCTAATTTAATCAAACTGATATATATATATATTAATTATCGCTCACTCTCACGAAAACAATCATACGCTGAAGCACTCACAAACTAACACAATATGTTCACGATATTTGAAGTTGAAATGTGACATGTTGTTAATTAGCAAACTTAGAAGCAGCATTAAGCAAACAGTTTAGCAAATGGTCAGATGCAAGG
>JAODUO010001572.1:20000-57500 GCA_025642075.2 Ridgeia piscesae
CAAGTCATGTGGACACTGTCTTGGTCGTCATGTCAAGTCATATGGACAATGTCTTGGTCGTCATGTCAAGTCATGTGGACAATGTCTTGGTCGTCACGTCAAGTCATGTGGACAATGTCTTGGTCGTCATGTCAAGTCATGTGGACAATGTCTTGGTCGTCACGTCAAGTCATGTGGACAATGTCTTGGTCGTCATGTCAAGTCATGTGGACAATGTCTTGGTCGTCATGTCAAGTCATGTGGACAATGTGTGTATATTTAATATAAGTATATAAGTTTGCAAAAATGATTCCTTTGAATTAATATCGTCCTTTGTTTAAATGAAGCTCGTTTCGACGTGTACACTGAAAAATAGTTGTTATCTGTTTGGATCTCGCGAGACTTTGGCGCGACTAACCTCGCACAATTAACATTTCGGAGGCACTTGTGAGCTACGCCTTTCATGTGCACTTGCAGTTTTATGGTCGATGGGTGTGCAGAAAAAACTGTACATAAAGGTTAGGTTATGGTTAGGTTATAAGCTGCACGGTTAGTTTGGAGGTTAGTGTTAGGCTTGAAGTTACTCTTAATAATATTTATATCAAGCGTCTACGTTCATTTGCGATGGAGGGACAGACACGAAGTCACCAGGCGGACTGTTATTCATATACCATTTGATAAACGTCTGTCGTATCACTAATAATTATAATAAGATCTTGCCAAAATCGCAAGGAATATATTACACGTCCACAAGATCGACACGTTTAAAATAATCCGAACATCTCTTGACCAAACCGTGAGAATTGTCACCACGGGACGTTGGGGCACTCTGTGTTAAGGCGTCTGCTTTAACACGCGAACGAACGGTGGCGGTCCGTTGGCGTTGCAATAGTTTGATAGCTTTAATGTAATAGCACCAAAACATCAACTTTATTCAATTATTCGACGCAAGAGTGCTCTCAACGTGTACAGGACACGCAATCCGCACTTTCCATGGCACTATATGTCGGGGCGGATGAATCGCATGCGTGATATGTCCTCACAGTCATAACAAGTCGTTTGCGCATGCGTCCAGGGGTCACGTGGCACTGTTACGGCTTATCCCGTCGCGTCGTGCCTCATTGACCGTGTGTGTTATACGTAGTTCGACGCGTCTGGTTCTCGTCTGTGTCACATGAACTCCCGGTGTGCCTGTTCCGTTCTCCCAGAAGGCATCTGGTTGCGCAACCGCAGAAACCAATCGCTTGGCATTCGCGGTTTCCGGAGATTTACGGACGGAAACGGTTGTTGAAAGGGACAGTTTTTGTTTCGATGGTTTTACGTTGATATGTCAATAAATGTGATTATGCGGTCTTTATTACGTTATTTTTCGGATCACGCAATTGTTTCTGTTGAATGAGTGTAGGGATTAGTTTTCGCGCAGTAATCACACCGTGGTTGAAAGTTTCCTGATGGCGTGCGAATGAGTATGTCTGCTAAATAGTGACGAGTGACTCACTTCGATCAATACTGAGCACGGATGCCTCGTTAGACCCGAACGTACCATTACATTTTGTTGAATTTCGACGTACCATTAGTCGCTTTGATTATTCTTACGGTTGAACGAGTTAAGATGTGTCATGTCTACAACATGCCACCATTGTTCAGTGACCCGCGCTAATAAATGGAAAATCAGGAAGACGCGATGCTAGCATTACTTTCGTGACTGCTTCAAGTAAGCAAGATTTTGTACAAAATAATGTATTATGCAACGTTGACTAATTAGGTTTTGTTTCACAAAATAACGCTAGAGTAGCTCGCTATAACATAGCGAGCTACTCTAGCGTTATTTTTTCCATTATATTATAATGAACTTTCCCAGCATGCCTGTGTTTCCGGTGACGTCATAATTATGCTCTTTACCTGAAATAAACTGTTTCATTACGTCAGTCGGTAATGAAAACAGAACAGATAAAAACATAATTTATTTTCGTTTATAATATAAATGTCTAATTTTTTTAATAGGCCAAGTAGGTTGCAATTCTTTGCAGTGAAGTTTTAAGATATGTACTTATGTTGCACCCATGGACTATTCTGTTGTCTATAAATGACAAACACCTGTAGTTATATAATTGATTCGGCAGACTATAGAACTACCACCCCTGACTCGAGACGACGATTCCGCGTATCAGAAAGACAAAATGCGCAAATCTTTCGAGACGATTTACCCTAGCGAAATGGAGGTCAGATGCAAGATGATGCGGAAGAACGGAGGTCGGTCGTGATACGACAGTCGTCTCGTTTGTTTGATGTTCTTTGGCCTGGTTAACCCGGATTAACGAGGACATGCGGTGATGGAATTATCCTTGCGATCACCTATCGAAGTAGTAATTCCTATACACGGATAAATGCTTTACGGGGAAGTCGACTTGACAGTGGCCGTGTCAGTCCCGGGTGAGACGTAAAGCGCGTCTGATCGGCGAATTGCAACACGGTTTCTGCAGGCTGCAAGTTGTTTTAAAACAAAAATACACCTTTAGCCCAATTAAACATCATCGCGGTAATAAAATCCACAAATCTGTACAAATAGCCGATATATTCGTCATTAAATATAATAAATTGCAGCGTCCTCGCAAGCTGGTTCTCTTTGGCCACAAGGACTTTTTTGTGACGTCAGCGGGGACGAGAACGTTAGAAGACAATTATATAACTAGGAACAATAACTAAAACGCCTAACGTTGCGAACAATAATTGTATGCAATTGTGTATTATTCCAAATGACGTCATTGTCGTTCTCTCTCGTCATTCCGAATACGCTCATAATCAATCGGCTTATTGTTCTGGCGCCTTACGTCACATGGGATCATGGGAGTTCGCAATGGATTTCAGTCCGGTGAAAGAAAAAGAAGGAAAATATGAACAAAGAATGAAAAGAAGCCCCGAGAATAAGATAAGTGGAAAATAAATATTAAGCATAGGCCTAAATATATACGACAAAGTTGCGGGTTATTATATAGCTGATTAATTAATTAATTAATTAACCATTATCTCTCTCTCTCCCTATACCTCCCTCCCTCTCTCTCTCTCTCCCTCTCTCTCCCTCTCTCCCTCTCTCTCCCTCTCTCTCCCTCTCTCTCCCTCTCTCCCTCTCTCCCTCTCTCCCTCTCTCCCTCTCTCCCTCTCTCCCTCTCTCCCTCTCTCCCTCTCTCCCTCTCTCTCCCTCTCTCCTCTCTCCCTCTCTCCCTCTCTCCCTCTCTCCCTCCATCCTTCCATCCCTCCCTCCCTCCACCTCCCTCCCTCTCTCCCTCTCTCTCTCCCTCACTCCATCCCTCTTAAAGTATGACTCTGTACACAGTTGGACACGTCAATTATTGTTAGACGGTATATTTGTAAAATGACGACAATGACCACACACCGTCACTTTGAGCCCTCGACTGCGCGACATGTAGCGCCGATGACGCGATGACGTCTGGTTGTCACCAGTTATCGCGGCGAGAACGTCAACGGCCACTCTGAGGCAGTCGCAAGAAGGCCCATCTATAAAACATGTTAATGAATGGAAAATCTGTGAATCGTCGCGCGTTCGCGCCGCGTCTCTAATGGCGGCGTCGGCAGGCGGCGGGAAAAATGCGATCCTTGCGCCTAATGAATGCGCCACGTAACGCTAACGTAGGCCGAGGCTGGCGCTGGTAAAACAGCGAGATCGCGCGGCGAGATAGGCGCAATGAACGCATTAATATCAATATAAACGGAACTATCAGAAAGTGCGTGAGACGTTGTAGCACGCGCGCACAGGCCGATCGATGATTGAAGGAAATGGACGCCGCTCGACGGCGACACGTCGAGGGCGCGAGGCAGACGCCGACCCGTGTTGTTGATTTAGTCGTGTGCTCAAGACGGTCTGCTTCCTACGTCACGCGCTCGCTAACGCGGAGTGACAGGTTCGTCAACTGCCTTATCTGTGTCGTCACAGTTGAGTGAATACGGCTGTCGATCGGAGGTCGATTAAAGGCCGATGGAGGATGGCTAGGCATTGTTTTCACCTAGCACCTCGATGGTTTTCGTTTTACGTGGGATTGTACGATGTTTTCTTTTGCGATGTTATTTTGGTCTGTCCTTCTTTTGAGGAGGCTTATGTGTCTTACCATTTATTCTATATATATATATATATATATATATATATATATATATATATATCACCTACATGTGAATAACTTTTCATTATATAACAACATACATCATAATACATATACATACATACATAATAATAATACATACATACATACATATCATACATACATACATACATACATACATAATAATACATACATGATACATACATACATACATACATACATGCATACATACATAATACATACATACATCATCATACATAATACATACATACATCATACATACAATATACATACATACATTACATACATTATCATAATATACATACATACATACATACATACATACATACATATACATACATACATATGATACATATCATACATACATATACATACATACATACATAATAATAATACATATATAATATATACATACATACATACATACATACATACATACATACATACATACATACATACATACATACATACATACATACATACATACATACATACATACATACATACATACATACATACATACATACATACATACATACATACATACATACATACATACATACATACATGCAAACATACATACATACATATATATATATATATATATATATATATATATATATATATATATATATATATATACATACATACATACATACATACATATATATGCCTGGTAAGTCAGCCAATTTCCTAAACAGTACCTGTGTTCCATCTAGCGCGGTTGGTGCCTTTGACATGTCGTACATTTGTCAGAACTGCCGCGTTATTAAGCGGATTTGGAGACGCGCAAGGATTCTGCGGTGAAATTCCCCAAACAACGGGTGGCATATTAATAGTTCGCCGGTTTGATCATAAGCGACGGGATTACGAGTGTTGCTGAGTTAGGCTTCAGGAAGCAGACGACATTTGTGAAAGCAATTCCGTAGCATTTGCGGTTTATGCCCATTCTAATACCTTTGTTTACCGATACGACTACGGTATCACTACTTAGCCAACATATATGCCTGGTAAGTGGACATTTGACATAATTATTGCACTGTTAAACGAATTATGTGTGTATGATTGACATTTCCGAGGCATCTATTCAACTGATCTGTTAACATCGTTAACATAGGCGTCACAATTGATAAACTGAACTATTGAGATTGACGTAGCTTCAACTGGACAATCAATGACCAGACAATGTAAAAGGAACGACATAAAATTAATAGCGTATATGTTGGGAGAAACATTTGTTCGTCGAAAGCGATACTAATCAATCAGCCCATTATGAAATACCAAAACGCGTGCCTTACCAATCCTGTGCTCCAATAGTGTAGTTATACCAGTTAGTTTTGTAATTACAGCTATTTTGAGACATATTTATTACTGGCAACATTCGTGATCCGTGATACTCTATTGTTACTCCGGATACTTTTGTTATTGTAGTTACTTGTTATACTCTTGCTACTGTCGACACTAGTGCTTTATAACTCGGCGATGGAGGCTGGTCGTGTTCCTTTTTCTTATTACTCGTATGTTATAACTTACCTTTTAACTGTCGTTATTCACGGTTCTCTTGATATTAAGCTTTTTGATATTCATATTTGTAAAAGTGTAGTTCTTCCTGCTAGTCCTGTTATTGATGCTATTTTGATACAGTTGTAACTTTTGTTCGCCTTCGCTTTGACGACACAACACCTGTCCGTGCTGCCGTCAGTATGTTTTCATTAATTACAATACTAATGATTAGGTAACTTCTACTGCGCCTAATTCCTTTAAAAACAGGCTCAGAGGCTCAATCCAAAATTCATTCGATCTCAGAGTCAATAGACACTTCCGGTTGTCATCATATTTATTGATACTCGCACTGTCAGTATTCGCGTTTATATATTGCTGGACGATATTTTTAGTCGCCTTTTCACGTCCTAGCTCGCCAGCTGTATCTTGGACTCGGGTTATTATTCGCCATCGTACAAGGGCCCCATAAATGCAAAATACGGAGAAGGCGAGACTCATAGATCTCTCGTTGACAGAGTGTTTAGCCGAGGAGCCCGTCTCAAGCTGAACGAGCCGCTAACACGTGCAACTGACAGAAAATCGAGAAAATTACCAACGCAAAATGCCGATGTACGGCGTGCTGCGGGCAAAAAACCACGATGGATGAAGCTCATTTAATTTACCCCCGACATTAGCTGGCGTTTTCGCCGACACGTACGTCATACATCACGTGATAGTGTTCTATCTTCCGAGTGGTACGAGCCACATCAGCAAATCATGACCGATAATAGATTCGTGTCTCGGCACAACGTAGAGACTGTCCCGATTCATCGCTGACTTAATGAGACCGCATAGACACTCCGTGAGACACTCCGTGAGACACTCCGTGAGACACTCCGTGAGACACGCACGTAACGGCACGCTCGTCAGATGTCGCCTGTATATCATATGTGTGTATGTATGTATGTATGTATGTATGTATGTATGTATGTATGTATGTATGTATGTATGTATGTATGTATGTATGTATGTATGTATGTATGTATGTATGTATGTATGTGTGTATGTGTATGTGTGTATGTTTATGTTGTATGTGTGTATGTGTGTATGTGTGTATGTGTGTATGTGTATGTGTATGTGTGTATGTATGTATGTATGTATGTATGTATGTATGTATGTATGTATGTATGTATGTATGTATGTATGTATGTATGTATGTATGTATGTATGTTTTGTACGTGCGTATAATGTGTTTTACATGTATATGTATATAATATACATATAATCTCATCCATACATAAAAACATACATACATCATTTCATACATACATAATAATGATATATATAATATATTTAAATTTTTCAGACATACATGCATTATATAAAATATATATAATATATATATATATAAAATATATATATATATATATATATATTATATAATAATAATTAAAAACATAAAAATAATAATAATACATACATACATAAAATAATAATAATAATAATATATAATACATACATACAACATAAACAACACATATACATAATAAAATTTAAAAATATATATATATATATATATATATAAATTATATATACATAATATATACATACAACATCTATACATACAACATACATACATAATACATACAACATACATACAAAATACATACCCAAAACAACATACATACATACCTACATACACACATACATACATACATACATACTACATACAACATACATACATACATACAAAATACATACATACAACATACATACATACATACATACATACATACATACATACACATACATACATACATACATACATACATACATACATACATACATACATACATACATACATACATACATACATACATACATACATACATACATACATACATACATACATACATACCTACATACACACATACATACATACATACATACATACATACATACACATACATACATACATACATACATACATACATACATACATACATACAAACATACACACATACATACATACATACATACACACATACAACATACACACACACATGCACACGCACACACACACACTGCACACACACACACACACACACACACACGCACACGCACACGCACACGCACACGCACACGCACAGCGCACACGCACACGCACACGCACACGCACACGCACACGCACACGCACACGCACACGCACACGCACACGCACACACGCACACGCACACACACACACACGCACACGCACACGCACATACACACACACAACACACACACACGCACACGCACACGCACAGCACATCTTCGCTGCGCTCACATCACAGTTGCCTTCGTATGTCTATGTTGCGTTCTGACCGCTCTCTTTTCTCTACCGTCTCTGTCCTGTCTCTGTCTCTGTCTCTTCCTCTCCTCTCTCTCCTCTCTTCTCCCTCCTCCCTCCCTCTCCCTCTCCCTCTCCCTCTCCCTCTCTCTCTCTCTCCTCTCTCTCTCTCTCTCCTCTCTCTCCTCTCTCTCTCTCTCTCTCCTCTCTCTCTCTCTCTCTCTCTCTCTCTCTCTCTCTCTCTCTCTCTCTCTCTCTCTCTCTCTCTCTCTCTCTCTCTCTCTCTCTCTCTCTCTCTCTCTCTCTCTCTTCTCTCTCTCTCTCTCTCTCTCTCTCTCTCTCTCTCTCTCTCTCTCTCTCTCTCTCTCTCTCTCTCTCTCTCTCCCCCTCTTTCTCTCTCTCTTCTCTCTCTCTCTCTCTCTCTCTCTCTCTCTCTCTCTCTCTCTCTCTCTCTCTCTCTCTCTCTCTCTCTCTCTCTCTCTCTCCCTCTCTCTCTCTCTCTCTCTCTCTCTCTCTCTCTCTCTCTCCTCTCTCTCTCTCTCTCTCTCTCTCTCTCTCTCTCTCTCTCTCTCTCTCTCTCTCTCTCTCTCTCTCTCTCTCTCTCTCTCTCTCTCTCACTTGACAACTAACTGATGACTGACTTAATCACTCATTCATTTACTCACTTATTCACTCACTCAATGCGACCTCTAAATCACGATTCACAATCTTAAACGTTGACCTAGATTAAACCACATTTCCAGGGTCAGCGCACTTATTCAACGCTACCACCTGCCGCAAACCACCCGGAAATCTGTCCTCCATTAAACACGTAGAACGACAAATCACCTCCCCTCTCGCTCTCCGGAAGTCGGACGGATGACCGGACGAGGCAGGCCTGTCCGGAAGGTCTGCGTGCCCAGCCGGGCCGTTGGGCTCGAGGCAGACGCCAATTCACCTGTATGCACACGCCTAATGCATTCAGATTTCCATGGCGATGTGGCGGGCGCAGCGTCGTATTTAAACATTGATGAAGCTATTTTTGGCGGACCGGCGCGCGACGGACGGCCGCCATCTTGGTGACGTCAGCAACGTCGAAGAATTGCCCTTGAAGTGTGAAGTGGACGCGCCACTGGGAGACTGACGGCGACCGTCATCTTGTCATTGCGTGCACGTTATTTTGTCATTCGCGCGCGCGTGCACGTCGCCTCTGGTCGAACCATGTTGAAATGGATGCTACACAACTTCCGGTTAACGTACATTTATTTTAAAGTACGACAGAAGTCCTCAATCCGTGCAGTTGATCATCACATAATGTGCGTCATCATTCACCCACATCACCCACGACGATGTACTATTTGCTATTCATACATATTGTTACTGTTCGTCTTTCTCTTCACTCTCCTGGTTTCTGTGTTCACATGTTGTACCACACGTGCTACAGATTACAACACCCCCAGGCGGATCGCCGGGCAAAACTCTGAAGCGAAGTTTAACCAATAGTATCGCTTGGCGGTCGTTTGGGATGTCGACGCACGACGAAGTAAACATTACGGGTTAAATTCAGTTAACTCTCACACGACGTTTAGGAGATGCACGAATGGTAATGCATGTATAATCACCACCTTTGACTTGTGAGGAAGCTCTGTATACTCGCTACCAGGAACGTTTCACTTGTAACAAGACCTTGTTGAAGGCAGAAAAAACGAACAGCGAATGAACTAGGGACAGACAAACCTATACAGAGCCAAGTCATTATTTGCTTAGAGTGGATTCTTGCTATAATATTATGTTATGATTCAGCCAAGTAGCTCCGTATATCCATCATTACACCCATGATACTTGTATCCCAATGCAGGCCGGAACAGGAATGTCAAAGCCCTTTCAGTGGATATTCCCTTCAGTAGGAGTGATTGTTATAATAGTTTCCTTATGTATAATCGGTTCCCCTGGGAAATGTGTTGATTTTTGTCTTTAAGCATATCCATTCAGCCAGCATTTACAAAGTTATCAGTGATATTATCATCGCCCTCTGCGAAACGAAATACGTCCTCTCTTAAGCCACCTTATCTACCCGCTAGATCAACTCACCAGTCATCAACGGACCTTTAGCTAGGACAGTGTTCAACACGTTTGCCGCGGACAAATTCATTACATCGGAATGTCACTTTAATCTGGGTCAGAAATACCCTGAGTGAGCCGATCCGTCCTGCAGTACGCATGTGTTTCAGGTGTTATGTGACGTCATCACATGTCACGTGAGCTTGACGCGCATGCGTAATTGGCGGGTAGCAAATTCTTGGTCGGCGGCGATTGAGTGTTACACAGAGAGATGATTGAATTGATAAGAGAGACGACAGGTAACTGAATGATTTACTTGGCTCAACTTGGCCCCTAGTCTCTTTCGTGGCCTTTTTTTCAGTCCTTTAAAGTGTCCTTTGTAAACTACTGTAATGAGGATATCGTTTGGTAGATAACAAATATGTCCAGACCAGAGCGGTCGTCTATACCTGATTTCCCATGTAGAATCAGAGTTGAGCTTCTCCTGTTGAACTGAAAGCGATGCATAACATGGGAAAGAGCACGTTGGTAGACTTTGTAAGTTTTATTTTGAAATGTAGATTACCTTTACAACCGCGTACTGTAACGATACAGTTATATTAGACGCAATAGACAGAGGCATAAGAGGAAGAGACCAGGAGGGAAAACTGGCGGCACGGACGGACGACGTGAAGATACAATAAGAACAGCAGCACTCAGTCAGGAGACGTGGCCTTGAGTAAAGATGACAGGTGATAAAGTTGATAATCATATGATGGTGGTGGTGGTGGTGGTGGTGTGTGTGGTGGTGGTGGTGGTGGTGGTGGTGGTGGTGGTGGTGGTGGTGGTGGTGGTGGTGGTGGTGGTGGTGGTGGTGGTTGTGGTGTTGTTGATGGTGGTGGTGTTGATGATAGTGGTGGTGGTGGTGGTGGTGGTGTTGATGATGGTCGTGGTGGTGGTGGTGTTGATGATTGTAGTGGATGGTGGTGGTGGTGTTGATGATGGTGTTGGTGGTGGTGTTGATGATGGTGGTAGTGGTGATGATAGTGGTGGTGGTGTTGATGATGATGGTGGTGGTGGTGGTGTTGATGATAGTGGTGGTGGTGGTGTTGATGATGGTGGTAGTGGTGATGATAGTGGTGGTGGTGTTGATGATGATGGTGGTGGTGGTGGTGTTGATGATGGTGGTGGTGGTGGTGTTGATGATGGTGTGGTGGTGGTGAGTGGTGGTGGTGTTGATGATAGTGGTGGTGGTGGTGTTGATGATGGTGGTGGTGGTGATGATAGTGGTGGTGGTGTGTGATGATGATGGTGTGGTGGTGGTGTTGATGATGGTGGTGGTGGTGGTGGTGTTGATGATGGTCGTGGTGGTGGTGATAGTGGTGGTGGTGTTGATGATGATGATGGTGGTGGTGGTGTTGATGATGGTGGTGGTGTTGATGGTGGTGGTGGTTGTGGTGGTGTTGATGATAGTGGTGGTGGTGGTGGTGTTGATGGTGGTGGTGGTGGTGGTGGTGGTGGTGGTGGTGGTGGTGTTGATGATAGTGGTGGTGGTGGTGTTGATGATGGTTGTGGTGTTGATGATAGTGGTGGTGGTGGTGTTGATGATGGTGGTGGTGTTGATGATAGTGGTGGTGGTGGTGTTGATGATGGTGGTGGTGTTGATGATAGTGGTGGTGGTGGTGTTGGTGATGGTAGTGGTGGTGGTGATAACATCGATGGCGGCGGGGCCGGTATTGGTAATAGATATCACAAATACGACGACGTCAACGCTGACGATGACAGTGACTCCTACGTCATCGACAATCCACACTTAACCGACAAACCTCGCGCTACTTGACTTCACATTTTCGACGTCGCCTAAAACGCAGACGTAATCTCCCACGATGTCACGTGCACACCGGCCACAGTGGGTCAGTGGCCGGACGGGGACATGAGCGCGCAGACATTTAAAATCACGGCAACGCCAGTCGGGACGCAGCGAGCCAGTGGTTGCCTGCGATACGTGGCCCGTCGTGAAAGAGTCGCCACTGACTCGACTTCGTGCTGAATAATTCATTGGCAAATTTCTAGAATCCGTCGCTCGGCCATGCACGCGGCACGTGCGGTAACAGGCTTCGCGGGCACGACGTCTCCGAACCGCCGATGTCGTGTTTTTAATCAAGAGAACCCCGGAAAGGCTTCGATCCCCGGTCATATGGGGAAACGACACGGCATGGCGCGTCAGGAGTGCGTGAAAGACGACGTTGTTTCGGGTTGCTGGGTCGGCGGATGGCGTTCTGTCTGGGAGAGTGGAATCAATGCCGCTCGTTGCCTTTCGTTTTCATAATTAGGTCATATAAAATATCGACCGCCACGCAGAGGGAGCGGCTAAGAGAGGATAAGAATCGATGTGAGAGTTCGTTCGAAAGTGACAGTGGTATTCGCTTTCACGAGAGATAAGATTATCCACGTTGCGATTACATTGTGTTGCACAGAAAATGTTGACGTATAAGATGTTGTAATCCACGTCTTAATCAAACGAAAGATCCACAACATCGAAGAATTATTACTATTACGTGATTGAGCGAAACGAAACCATCATGTATGTAAATTATAATAAATACAATCAAGTCTTAGTTATAATAAATCTACCCTATTATCATTATTTTTATATCGTGTTTACTCCGTTAGCTGTGTTAGACGCACTGTTTTCAGCGTGTGTTTAGCAACACCCCCGACATTACGCTTCAAGTCACGTTGTGTAAGCCGAAGCGAGGTGAAATCCAGGGCATATAGGCCAGAGCCAAGACATCAAAGCTGTTCATTTTTCCAACGCGGCCCGACCAGATGCAATCGGACGCACGAGCGGTGACTAACGTCATGTTATGGCCGCCCTGCGACGCTTCCGCGTGCATATTAATTACGCTGTCATTCCTTGTTAGTGCGACGAGGAATTATGGCGTACTCTTCCAACCACGTTTTACATCTTCTCGTCTCGTTCGACGTTGTAATGACATTTTAACGACGGTTGCTGCCGAAGTCCCGCGGGACTTATTTCTTGTGCGGAGGTATGAGTAGTTCGGCCTCGACGGTCGACGGTTGACGCAACGCCAGTAACAACGTCGAACAGTTAAACGAGACCTCGTCAGACTAAGAACATCGTCTGCCGGTAACCACTGCATTTACACAGAGTAATCGGTTTTCGGTACACTGATTTGGAATTTATCCAAAAACGACTGCAACGCGATATGTGACATGTCGTAAATGTATACACACATAAATGGAGTGTTGTCTGTCGCAGACAGGGTCTGGTTGCCATGGTTTCGGGAACTTTTCAAGAAAACGAACGTCATGTGGTGTAGCGTTGAAACAACGTATTAATGCATATCACCTCTTTGGTGTTGCTTTAATGAAACGTTAATTATGTTCTGAATTGATTACTATTGATGATGATGATGGTGATGGTGATGGTGATGGTGATGGTGATGGTGATGGGATGTGATGTGATGGTATGGTGATGATGATGATGATTATTATTATTATTATTATTATTATTATTATTAGTATTAGTATTATTATTATTAGTATTATTATTATTATTATTATTATTATTATTATTATTATTATTATTATTATTATTATTATTATTATTATTATTATTATTATTATTATTATTATTATTATTATTATTATTAGTATTATTATTATTAGTATTATTATTATTATTAAGGTTTATTACAGAAACCTGTTCCATCATTCAGAGGTAGATAATATATAGATATCGTTATTGTTTCTATAACTGGGGTGTAAAGCTACAAGTGAATGATTTATCTTCACAATACAATACAAGGAAATATATTGTACGGTTAACAAAAGGAATAAGTAACACGTAAATCGCAGCAATACTGCTTTTATCGATGCTCCGCTAAAATCGCTACAAATAATGTTAATTATATAATTAACTAATACTACTTACTAACGAAAGTCTCTTGAGTTGACATTTGAACGTGACAAGAGCACAATTACAAATCACAGGTTTTGCTAGATAATTCTATAGTTTCACACCTGTATGTAGTGGTGTTACGTAGTACAATTTTTGATGAAATTGGTACACCCACTAACTCGGCATGGCATATATCGTACTTGTGGAGTTCATTATTTCTAATTAACATCCTTTTTATAACTGATTAAAACTGATGGATTTAATTGATATTTCAATACATGTAGCTTAAGGTTGTTCCATGCATTTCTTTTGAAACACAAGAATGTGTGGGCGTGCGTGTGTGCGTGTGTGCGTGTGTGCGTGTGTGCGTGTGTGCGTGTGTGCGTGTGTGCGTGTGTGCGTGTGTGCGTGTGTGCGTGTGTGCGTGTGTGGCGTGTGTGCGTGTGTGCGTGTGTGCGTGTGTGCGTGTGTGCGTGTGTGCGTGTGTGCGTGTGTGCGTGTGTGCGTGTGTGCGTGTGTGCGTGTGTGCGTGTGGGGCGTGTGTGCGTGTGTGCGTGTGTCGTGTGTGCGTGTGTGCGTGTGTGCGTGTGTGCGTGTGTGTGCGTGTGTGCGTGTGTGCGTGTGTGCGTGTGTGCGTGTGTGCGTGTGTGCGTGTGTGCGTGTGTGCGTGTGTGTGCGTGGGGGTGCGTGTGTGCGTGTGTGCGTGTGTGCGTGTGTGCGTGTGTGCGTGTGTGCGTGTGTGCGTGTGTGCGTGTGTGCGTGTGTGCGTGTGTGCGTGTGCGTGTGTGCGTGTGTGCGTGGTCGTGTGTGGTGCGTGTGCGGTGTATATATATATATATATATATATATATAAATATATATATATGTGTGTGTGTGTGTGTGTGTGCGTGCGTGCGTGTGTGTGTACGTATGTGTGTGGTGTGTATATATATATATATATATATATATATATATATATATATATATATATATATATGTGTGTGCGTGTGTATGCGTGTGTGTATGTCTACCCATATACATGTGATGACAATTATTTCTATTTTATGTAAACATGTTTGCGTTTATCAACCCAAACATAGAAGATAGTGATGTATTTACAAAACCCATTTGGCAATGTATTTTGAAACTGAGATTCGACTGTTCGTAATTTCCCCAGAGTCAATAAATGTGCATTCATAATTCAATCAAAAAGAAAATTGCGCTGTCAATTAAGCGCTGCTGATTAGTCATTTCCAATAAGCATAAAAACAGTCGTCGACAAAGTATATTTGGAGCACTCCACTTGTCAACAAATGCGCTCAAAGTTGTTTGGAAAACGTAATTCAGAATTAATCCATATAGAAAGTTAAATCACACGAAGGACCTAGAAATGATGTGTTGTATATTTCTGTCAACTTTCTAGCCTGTCTCTATCGACAATATGGACGTAAGCATGGTTTCAAATGTTATGTAGTAACATATCTTTCACATAGCACAAGAATACGGGCCCGGTAAATAAGTAAATTTAGGGTTTCGTTTCGGTTATTGAATTTTCGTTTTTTTGTCCTGTTAAAACGCAGCGACGCGTGACCAACTGACCAGGTGAAGGAGAGTTCACGTCATGGTCTGTTTTTTTTCTCCAAAATAAAAAATTCCATTCGCATACAAAGCATTTCGGTAATTGAATTTGCCCAAATGTATTACGGAAAAACTGTTACTAATAGATTGCTTCGACAAAAGACCAACACGTTCAAATCCCAGTTTGTTCGGCCGGGTCCACGAGAGTGAGACTAATATAAACCGATCGCCCTGGGGTCGCGGGGCCGATGTTTTCCGCAACGCCACGTCTTGTAAACACTCACCCGTCGCAGTCTCCGCGGAACCATCTCCAATCCCAGAGACGCCTTGTGTTTCCGTCGCAGTCAATGTAATGTCCCATTTGACATTTCCTTGACTAAATACTCCCACCCTGAACTCCCACCTGTCCCTCGGCTTGCAACGAAGCCGAACTACGGCCTAGTGGCGCCGAAAAAAGCATTCTCCCTCGCGGGTCGCCGTCTATTAGCGCGACTCCTCAGACACTTAGTCCGTAGATGGCGATGTTGCGCGGTTCGCGAGTTTGTTTTTGTTAAGTGGGTATTTGCCTTAATTCCGATTCGTGTGACCCGTGTGATCGCAAAGCCGCTCTCTTATCTTATCTCTCCATATCTCTGGAGATTCGTTGCGTGTTTGTCCTTTTCATTTGCAATCCGTTGTAGTCGATTTCTGGTGTCCTCACTGCTACTTGCCGACCGAATTTGCGTACGAGGTCAAAGGTACGCGGTTGACGCCACATGACACGTTGGAGTTTGTGTAGTTATTTGCAGAAATAAATGTTCTTATTCTCGTTGAATTCTCGCTGTGGAGGCCCGTAACATCCGTTTCATCCCCGCCGGCATTCTCTTCTGCATGTGTCTTCTGCAGTTTTCGTCAGCTCTCAGCTCTACGCCCACTTGCTACATCTAGGTCGATCTTGGATTGTAACGTCTCCTGCCAGTTCTCTGGCTGTTGTCTTCTTCAGTTTCCGTGCTCTCTTTGCCAGAGTTTCTTAACTACTTGGAAGACGTGTGTCATCTTTAAAAAAAAATTAACAATCAAAAACGATGTGTGAACAAAATAGGTTTCCATTACACGAATTGAAGCAGGGTTGTGTATGCTCGTGTAAGGATTCAAACAAAACAGTCGAGTTGCCAGACAAATAGGGGACAGTCAAACCAGTGGAGACAAAATAAGACAAAGCAGTGGTAGCCATATGTAGAATTCGTGATCACGTTTCACGGTGTTTGATAGTGTACGTATTGACCTTGCAAGAAACGTTCACTGCCTTCTTGACGGTTTTGTCACGTGACCTGACACAAGCTGGAACATGACTGTTGAGGAAAGGCTTCCCTCTGTGTGTGTTGATTCCCTTCCGGGTCTTCCTCCTGTACCTGCCATTTCCAAGGATTTAGACGTCCTCCCCTGGGCACTGATGGCCTTGTCTAGTTTGTCTTTTTTCTTGTAGCCGATATTGTTTGGCGAAAAGATAGATGTTCTTTGATTATTCTACAAAGAGGCCCGGCTTTTTCTCCAATATATTATAATAGGAGGTGGATGAAATGTTCACCATAAAACAAGTGCTTCTTGAGAGTTAAAAACGTGTATTATACTTAGAATTGTGCATATATAAAATAGTCAACATTGTGTCGTACGAAGGGGTCATTGCACAGACCAGGAAGAATACACATTCTGCACCAGTGTGGACACTATTAGCCCACTGACCTGTGTCCAGCCCTCGTTCTGGCCGTCCACGAGTCACTGTTTCCCCGATGGCGGCGACGACGATATGAGTCGCTTTGAACTATCCACGTAGCACGTTTCTACAGCGTAATGACGTCCGGCCACTGGTCATTGCGATGCCGAGCAGGTCAGGACACATTTAGAGTCACGGGCCGGACATACAAAAGTGGAACACATCGAGGACTGCATCTACACTTCGCATACAGCACGTCCAGCGGTCGGGAAATGACCCTTCAGTACTTCTGGTACATGCACGTGTGTACGTGTGCATGTTTTAAGTGGTTAGTACATCATGGAAGGCGCCTACACTAGGAGAACTCCTCTCGGGCATCTTACACCAAGAGAGCTCCTCTCGGGCATCTTACACCAAGAGAGCTCCTCTCGGGCATCTTACACCAAGAGAGCTCCTCTCGGGCATATTACACCAAGAGAGCTCCTCTCGGGCATATTACACCAAGAGAGCTCCTCTCGGGCATCTTACACCAAGAGAGCTCCTCTCGGGCATCTTACACCAAGAGAGCTCCTCTCGGGCATATTACACCAAGAGAGCTCCTCTCGGGCATCTTACACCAAGAGAGCTCCTCTCGGGCATATTACACAAAGAGAGCTCCTCTCGGGCATATTACACCAAGAGAGCTCCTCTCGGGCATATTACACAAAGAGAGCTCCTCTCGGGCATCTTACACCAAGAGAGCTCCTCTCGGGCATATTACACCAAGAGAGCTCCTCTCGGGCATATTACACCAAGAGAGCTCCTCTCGGGCATCTTACACCAAGAGAGCTCCTCTCGGGCATATTACACAAAGAGAGCTCCTCTCGGGCATATTACACCAAGAGAGCTCCTCTCGGGCATCTTACACCAAGAGAGCTCCTCTCGGGCATATTACACAAAGAGAGCTCCTCTCGGGCATATTACACAAAGAGAGCTCCTCTCGGGCATCTTACACCAAGAGAGCTCCTCTCGGGCATATTACACAAAGAGAGCTCCTCTCGGGCATATTACACCAAGAGAGCTCCTCTCGGGCATATTACACAAAGAGAGCTCCTCTCGGGCATCTTACACCAAGAGAGCTCCTCTCGGGCATCTTACACCAAGAGAGCTCCTCTCGGGCATATTACACCAAGAGAGCTCCTCTCGGGCATCTTACACCAAGAGAGCTCCTCTCGGGCTTCTTACACCAAGAGAGCTCCTCTCGGGCATCTTACACCAAGAGAGCTCCTCTCGGGCATATTACACCAAGAGAGCTCCTATCGGGCATCTTACACCAAGAGAGCTCCTCTCGGGCTTCTTACTCCAAGAGAGCTCCTCTCGGGCTTCTTACTCCAAGAGAGCTCCTCTCGGGCTTCTTACTCCAAGAGCGCTCCTCTCGAGCAGCCAGTAGAAAGTTAGAAGACACGAATTTGGCAGAGCGAACGAGAGGAACTTGGACAGTTTGTTTCGTACGCTTTGTGAGAATTTTTATTAGTGATTGCCTGGCAGTGTTGCTGGTTGGCTGGCTGGCTGGTTGGCTGGTTGGCTGGTTGGCTGGCTGGCTGGCTGGCTGGCTGGCTGGCTGGCTGGCTGGCTGGCTGGCTGGCTGGCTGACTGGTTGGTTGGTTGGACGGCTGGCTGGCTAGCTGGTTGGTTGGATGGCTGGCTGGCTGGCTGGCTGGCTGGCTGGCTGGCTGGCTGGCTGGCTGGCTGACTGACTGGTTGGTTGGTTGGACGGCTGGCTGGCTAGCTGGTTGGTTGGATGGCTGGCTGGCTGGCTGGCTGACTGGTTGGTTGGTTGGTTGGTTGGACGGCTGGCTGGCTAGCTGGTTGGTTGGATGGCTGGCTGGCTGGCTGGCTGCTGGCTGGCTGGCTGGCTGGCTGGCTGGCTGGCTGGCTGGCTGGCTGGCTGGCTGGCTGGCTGGCTGGCTGGCTGGCTGGCTGGCTGGCTGGCTGGCTGGCTGGCTGGCTGGCTGGCTGGCTGGCTGGCTGGCTGGCTGGCTGGCTGGCTGGCTGGCTGGCTGGCTGGCTGGCTGGCTGACTGGTTGGTTGGTTGGTTGGTTGGACGGCTGTTGGCTGGCTGGCTGGCTGGCTAGCTGGTTGGTTGGCTGGCTGGCTGGCTGGACGCTGGCTGGCTGGCTGGTTGGATGGATGGCTGGCTGGCTGGCTGGCTGGCTGGCTGGCTGGCTGGCTGGCTGGCTGGCTGGCTGGCTGGCTGGCTGGCTGGCTGGCTGGCTGGCTGGCTGGTTGGATGGCTGGCTGGCTGGCTGGCTGGCTGGCTGGCTGGCTGGCTGGCTGGCTGGCTGGCTGGTTGGATGGCTGGCTGGCTGGTTGGACTGGCTGGCTGGCTGGCTGCTGCTGGCTGGCTGGCTGGTTGACTGGCTGGCTGGCTGGCTGGCTGGCTGGCTGGCTGGCTGGCTGGCTGGCTGGCTGGCTGGCTGGTTGGATGGCTGGCTGGCTGGTGTTGGCTGGCTGGCTGGCTGGCTGGCTGGCTGGCTGGCTGGCTGGCTGGCTGGCTGGCTGGCTGGCTGGCTGGCTGGCTGGCTGGCTGGCTGGCTGGCTGGCTGGCTGGCTGGCTGGCTGGCTGGCTGGCTGGCTGGCTGGCTGGCTGGCTGGCTGGTTGATGGCTGGTTTGATGGCTGGCTGGCTGGCTGGCTGGCTGCCTGGCTGGCTGGCTGGCTGGCTGGCTGGCTGGCTGGCTGGCTGGCTGGCTGGCTGTCTGGCTGGCTGGCTTGCTGGCTGGCTGGCTGGCTGGCTGGCTGGTTGGATGGTCCGTGGATTACATTTAGTAGGAGTTTTACACAGTAATACAAATATGATGAACCCAGAAAAAAAAAACTATTATTGACCGTTCAGCTAATTAATGTATTCGTTCAGAATATTTAACCAAATTGGTTATATTGTGGCTGTGCCTCTGAATATATATATATATCATTCCTCTGAATATATATATATATATATATATATATATATATATATATATATATATATATATATATATATATATATATATATATATATATAGCATCAGTAACATATCTCGGTGCGTGCCGTTAGATAAATCAGTCGTCGAATGAATGAATATCTAGACGCGATTCGTCTTGTTTTTCATAGTGAGCGCCACAAAGAAGGCTGCGACACGGCAAAGCGTGGCCAACATGTAGGTCGTGGTTTGTCGTCGAGCGCTGAGCGGGGTTCGTTTAATCGATATTGACAGTGTTTAGATGCGCACTCAGGTACCGGGCGTCGTGATGAAGCGACATGTAGCCGGCCGTCCCACCGCCGCTGTCGTCTAGTGCGCACTATCCGTCTGAGGGCGCGCAAGCTCAGTGTCCGCGTTGCAAGACGAGAATGCCTATTATCGAGAATGCAGTATTCGCTGTAACGATTGTAGTATCCAGGGAGTATCCAGGGAGTATCCAGTTTCAATGCGATTTTTTTTAATTGCAAAGCTGTATAACGTGCATGACTATTGTATTCAGGTATTCGTAAATCAAGTGTAATTAGTAAAATGTTAGAAGGGATTTCTGACGGTAAGTTACACGCAATCATAAACATATAGGAGACTGGCGTACTACATTTTGTATGACTTTAATTAGCGTAACTTCTGAATTATCTAATACTAAATTTGTAACACTATTTTACTTTACATGTTGTACAATACTGGAAAAATTAACATTATGTAGATTCCACGTAAACATTACATTACTATTTGGACATCTCCCATCGACGGGGGCGTAATTTATTTTACATATATGAATAAACTAAGGAGAAACTTTTATAAAAGAAAATTATACAAAAAATTCTCGTTTTAAGCAGCTGTGCTGTGTTTGTTGCGTTACCCAGAATCCTCATATCAAACCGGATATGGTGATTTTATTAGCATAACCTTCGTTGAACTCGTTGTACTTTGGCCTACTTTCAGTCAGTTCTGATATATCTTGATTACGGGAAACAGCCCGTTATTAAATATAAATATTGCAAGAACAAAAAACAGACATTTGTCTTGTTAAAGGCGTTTTTGCCAGCACTGAGTCTTCGATATACTTTCAATATATGCCTCCTAGAATTAATGACATTACATTAATAAATATTAATACACGAGGCGCAGACAAGGTCGTTTTAAATTGACCCCGCCAGCCAAGATGAAGGATAACATCTAATAGGGTGCAATATTTTAAATAATGCATTGCTGCTTCGTACGAGTTTGACAAGTGATTGGACTGCCTATCATACGCGAGTTTCGCACGCATCAATCATTTAGCCGCAAGGGTTTCTTCATCGTGACGGGATCTCAACTCTACTCAATATAAGTCAGGTTATGTTTAATCACTTCATTTATTTCGCTTGTTCGGAAAACCTCGGCCGCGACGTTCTCGTTCTCGCAAAATGACGTCACGGAAACGTGATTTTGGAGTATTCACGTGATAAAGCAATCAGCGACCGGTTCATGCGGTAATACAAACATTCGCATCAGGCGACAGAGCACAATTTAATTCATGGCCAGTTAGTTGATCAACTAGTCACGTGGTCCTTGTCGCTCGATCAATGTCACGTGTTCGGTGTCAGATGACGAATGTGAAGTGGCTTTGTTGTGTTATCACTGTCACGTGGTCAGTAACACATGATAAGTCACGTCATCAGTCAGGTGATCAGTGTCATGCGTTTACTGTCACATGATCAATGTCAGTTGGTCATATTCGTATTCACGGGTTTAGTGAAGCGACATTCTGACCGAAGCCGGCGCCCGACTGTTGCGACTAACGAGTGACATAAATCATTTGCTAATTTCCACTTCCGGCCTCGTGCACTCGGCTCGAGGCAGCCGCCCCCCCCCCCGACGCGCCCTCGATGCGGCAGACAGGAAACACTTCTAAATCTATCTCCGATTTACTGAAACTTCTATTCACATGTATTGATTTGTGTAGCCGTGTGGACCCTGTTCAGTGTCTAGCACGTTTAGGCGTCCCTAGTGTGTTGCCAGTGCCGACATAATACGACCGTTGACGTATTGGTCACAACTGTTGCCGTTCTGTTAGGAACAACAACAGCAGTTGGCTTCGTTTGCGCGCGATGGTCATTGTACCTCAATCCGACTTAGCGCGACGTCGGGTAATCGTTCCACAACTACCTTCTAAAATGGGATACAGTCAAATGAACTTTACTACGATGGTTATATTTCACTAATGTTTGGCATGATTGATACAGTTTGTTGTAATTCTAGCTTATATGTCTCGACATGTATGGTCCACGGCTGTTTCTTGTAGTAACGATACTAACACAATTCCGTCTTTGTCTATGCAGCGTAGTCGCGTATTTACATAATACGTGTAATCATAATTTTATTATTTAAAAAACAATTGACGCTTTACTTGATTTTTAACAATCCACGTCAATGCAGAGCACTTAGAATGAAAAAGAAATCATATCACAGCGAGCCTGCATATACGTTCGTCTAGACATGTTATTACCTTGTACTTATACTACCACTGGCATCATTGTCTAGATACCTGTTGTTGCTAGTAACATTCACAAATCCTTGAACTGGCCGTATCTGACGTCCATTTCATTACGATAATGAGCTCTTACGAAAATCCATTATTGCACAAAACCTGTTGTGAATTTAATTAGCCTTTTCAAAATTCAAAAAGCCAGCGGCGTGTCACAGAGGACACAGTTTCTATGGCTCATAGAGTGGCGCCTCCTGGTATTAACAGTTTTCAATACACAACCTCCCCGTTACGGAGCGAAATCGACATTACAGAACAAAATCGGGTTTATGAGCTAACGTAAATGTTACTGGAAAGACTCCCTTCATTCGCTTGTTCGCCTGTTATCGGCCTCCTATAAAAGAGTTTCCCCGTTCGGGGAGCGCTTACTTTCTTTCTCTTTCATCATAATTTCCATAAACCGTGTTTTCTGTTTCAGTTCTATAAGTATTATTAACCTGCACAGTCAAGATTTACGAATAACATCCAGTAGGTAACACATCCGTCGTTGCCATCCTCTTCCAATCCACTTGTTCATCTTTCTACTTTTTCCTACAGACATCCTCTGAGACGGCCTCTACAATTACACCCGGCCCATCTATCTTCATCTGTCCATTATGTGTTTTGCAACGATTCGTATTTACGCTGTCGTGTCGTACTGGCCAACGAGGCAAAGGAATTTTCTTCGGAATACTCTTAATACCTTTTGGCATTTTAAGATGCTTTCTTAGGCTGATTTTGTTCGTTCAATTAATTTCAAATAAATTTTGCTAAGACGAAAACTTACGCAGTGTCCCTGCAACATAGGCGCTGATTTTGTATAACTTGGTGTATAGTTTCTGTGACGTCACCATATAAACTAGTACATCCTTCGGGACGGTGTTAAGTATGTAGACATACCCGAATCATTTCCGCATTCTGTAGCGCGTTGGCAGAGCAACTAGAACTTAGCTGTTTAATTCAGATACTCTCACTTCCGCTCTAACATTGTGGCAAGTTTGATCCTCCGTCGGATACACTTACTTCCGGTCTAACATCGTGGGAAGTTTGATCCTCCGTCGGATACACTTACTTCCGCTCTAACATTGTGGCAAGTTTGATCCTCCGTCGGATACACTTACTTCCGCTTTACATTGTGGCAAGTTTGATCATCCGTCGGATACACTCACTTCCGCTGTAACGTTATGGCAAGTTTGATCCTCCGTCGGATACATTTACTTCCGCTCTAACGTTGTGGCAAGTTTGATCCTCCATCGGATACACTTACTTCCGCATTAACATTGTGGCCAGTTTGATCCTCCGGCGGATACACTTACTTCCGCTCTAACATTGTGGCAAGTTTGATCCTCCGTCGGATACACTTACTTCCGCTCTAACATTGTGGCAAGTTTGATCCTCCGTCGGATACACTTACTTCCGCTCTAACGTTGTGGCAAGTTTGATCCTCCGTCGGATACACTTACTTCCGCTCTAACATTATGGCAAGTTTGATCCTCCGTCGGACACACTTACTTCCGCTCTAACGTTGTGGCAAGTTTGATCCTCCGTCGGATACACTTACTTCCGCTCTAACGTTGTGGCAAGTTTGATCCTCCGTCGGATACACTTACTTCCGCTCTAACTTTGGCAAGTTTGATCCTCCGTCGGAACACTTACTTCCGCTCTAACATTGTGGCAAGTTTAATCCTCGCCGATACCTACTTCCGCTCTAACATGTGGCAAGTTTGATCTCCGTCGGTACCTACTTCCGCTCTAACATTGTGGCAAGTTTGATCCTCCGTCGGATACACTTACTTCCGCTCTAACATTGTGGCAAGTTTGATCCTCCGTCGGATACACTTACTTCCGCTCTAACATTGTGGCAAGTTTGATTCTCCGTCGGATACACTTACTTCCGCTCTAACATTGTGGCAAGTTTGATCCTCCGTCGGATACACTTACTTCCGCTCTAACATTGTGGCAAGTTTGATCCTCCGTCGGATACACTTACTTCCGCTCTAACATTGTGGCAAGTTTGATCCTCCGTCGGAAAACACTTACTTCCGCTCTAACATTGTGGCAAGTTTGATCCTCCGTCGGATACACTTACTTCCGCTCTAACATTGTGGCAAGTTTGATCCTCCGTCGGATACACTTACTTCCGCTCTAACATTGTGGCAAGTTTGATCCTCCGTCGGATACACTTACTTCCGCTCTAACATTGTGGCAAGTTTGATCCTCCGTCGGATACACTTACTTCCGCTCTAACATTGTGGCAAGTTTGATCCTCCGTCGGATACACTTACTTCCGCTCTAACATTGTGGCAAGTTTGATCCTCCGTCGGATACACTTACTTCCGCTCTAACATTGTGGCAAGTTTGATCCTCCGTCGGATACACTTACTTCCGCTCTAACATTGTGGCAAGTTTGATCCTCCGTCGGATACACTCACTTCCGCTCTAACATTGTGGCAAGTTTGATCCTCCGTCGGATACTCTCACTTCCGCTCTAACATTGTGGCAAGTTTGATCCTCCGTCGGATACACTTACTTCCGCTCTAACATTGTAGCAAGTTTGACCCTCCGTCGGATACACTTACTTCCGCTCTAACATTGTGGCAAGTTTGATCCTCCGTCGGATACACTTACTTCCGCTCTAACATTGTGGCAAGTTTGATCCTCCGTCGGATACACTTACTTCCGCTCTAACATTGTGGCAAGTTTGATCCTCCGTCGGATACACTTACTTCCGCTCTAACATTGTGGCAAGTTTGATCCTCCGTCGGATACACTTACTTCCGCTCTAACATTGTGGCAAGTTTGATCCTCCGTCGGATACACTTACTTCCGCTCTAACATTGTGGCAAGTTTGATCCTCCGCGGATACACTTACTTCCGCTCTAACATTGTGGCAAGTTTGATCCTCCGTCGGACACACTTACTTCCGCTCTAACATTGTAGCAAGTTTGACCCTCCGTCGGATATACACTTACTTCCGCTCTAACATTGTAGCAAGTTTAACCCTCCGTCAGATATACACTTACTTCCGCTCTAACATTGTGGCAAGTTTGATCCTCCGTCGGATACTCTTACTTCCGCTCTAACATTGTGGCAAGTTTGATCCTCCGTCGGATATACACTTACTTCCGCTCTAACATTGTGACAAGTTTGATCCTCCGTCGGACACAGTTACTTCCGCTCTAACATTGTGGCAAGTTTGATCCTCAGTCGGATACACTTACTTCCGCTCTAACATTGTGGCAAGTTTGATCCTCCGTCGGATACTCTCACTTCCGCTCTAACATTGTGGCAAGTTTGATCCTCCGTCGGATACATTTACTTCCGCTCTAACATTGTGGCAAGTTTGACCCTCCGTCGGATACACTTACTTCCGCTCTAACATTGTGGCCAGTTTGATCACTATACGTAGCTCCATTTCGCATAGTTGTATGAATGAGTACCTGGCTGTAGACAGTGGTGAATATGTGTGTACAAATAGTGTTTGCGCATTAATTGAATCATTTTTTGAATACTTCCCAAAGAAGTCTATAATTATGGAGTCTGAAATAATAGTTTCGCCAGAGGTTGAAGTGTAAATCCTCATGAGTTGTTATCGCGTCGAAGTATCTTTACTTTTTACAATACTGGGGGGAGTTTGGAAGTGCTAGACCATTCGTGAACTTTGCAAATGTGAGATCCCACGTCAGGACTAGAAACGTCGTTTCCGTTTTTCAATTATGGCTTTCACAGATGTGCGTATTGCCTGTCTGACTAAATGTTACTTAAGCATAAGAACATACTAATACATATTAATTAATCAGAAGTACAAATCAATGTTTGTTATGTAGATATGTATGTTTGCCAACAGACACGATAAGGAATTATATGGTACCCCAAATCACCAGTGACTTGATCTACAACGGTATTTTTATAACTCAATGTAGCATCTATACAGTACGAAATTATATCGTAATCATATCAAGACATTTGCATAGAAATGTCCGTATACTTCCGAACGCAAACAATGTTTAAATAGGACGTGTTCTATGCGAGGTCCGACTAATAGTCCCCCGTCGTTCAGCATTCCGGTCTCGCGCGCGGACAATCGCTCCTGTAAT
Source organism: Ridgeia piscesae (assembly GCA_025642075.2). Taxonomy (NCBI): domain Eukaryota; kingdom Metazoa; phylum Annelida; class Polychaeta; order Sabellida; family Siboglinidae; genus Ridgeia; species Ridgeia piscesae. Next base: position 46,725 of record JAODUO010001572.1, read on the forward strand.
CACAGCGGTAAACGGCAACACAAACGAACGATTTAAAAGCGATTGGCGCAGGCGCGCGTTATTAATTTATTCGCCAATTGATTGCATATCTCGCGTTTGACGGCGAGAGCGTAAACGCCAACACTGCATCGTAAACCGTTAGCCGGCGTTTAATGGGAATCGATTTTCGTTGCGCGCGAGGCGAGCGTCGATTGCGAGGAGGGGACGGTGATGGGGAGGGGGAGACCGGGCGACGTAATCCGGTCGGAGGGAGCGTCTCGTGCGCCGAGATAAACAAGCTTCATTATAGGCGCAATTACTCTCGCCGCGCGCCAGGCAGCCACGGCTCATCCGCGGCAGCACGGCCGGCAGTCGGTGGCACCCGCATGGGTCGACTCGCATCGTTTTTGCGGTCGAAATCCGTATCTTTGACGTGAAATTCTACGCGAATACATACATAAGCGTGTGATGTTTTGCTCTGGATAGTTGCTACGTGGCGTTTTTACGCTAGCACCATATAATGCGACTTACGGAGTCTCGCTGATTGCAACCTTGCTGTACACAGCGTGTTTTTATCTGATCTTGTGGTCAAATGAATTATTCCGATTCTATGCCGATCGAGACACAGCAAACGTCATTTATTCTCCCACGAAATATACATACCAAATGAAATCGTGTAGGCCTCCTCTGAAATTCGCCTAACACATAACAAACGTTATGTGTTACTGTTATAGGCTTTTTCATTCCATTTGTTTATGAACGTAGCTTATAATAAGTATACAATTAGGTATCTTATCGCAGTTTGTAAATATCTAAATAAATCCATTTATAACAGAGATACGGTCGTATTTGTTGTTACAACGGAATCCCATTGATCTGCGTCAGATTATGATCTAGATCATAACACCAATGCTTTTGTCACCACGATCTGTTGTCGGTGGGACGGATCGAATGGGGCTGAGCCAACATTTACCCTCTGCAATGTTCACAAAGTGTCACAACGTTATATATTGGCTAATACAGCGATAACATAAATGATTTTTTATTATTAGACTGTCATCTAATGCTGTCTTGCTAGAAATCAGAGGGCTGTTTTTATCGTAGTTGATCAAGCAAATTTGACAAAACAGTCCAAATTTGTAGTGCCGACAATTACGACCTCGAGGTGTCGCTGTATGCCAACAGGTGGGGCTATTCAGTTGTTACTACATCAGAAATTCCGCAGGACTTCAAGTAGTTTATGCATGCTAACTGTCACAATTGTAATATCAAAAGGCACACTCTTTGTGATGATCCGCGTAACTATTGTTACATATGACAGAATGATTTTGCTACCGTAAACCCACCTATATATGCGTCACTCACTTCTTAGGACGTTAAACCCGGATGCAAATTCGAAACAACACTTTAATGTATCTTGCTTAGCGTGTTTGTCAAGGCAGCTCTGTCGCCATGATGTATTGTAGGCAATCTCTAAACCAAATTAATGATCACAGCCACAGTTGAGCGCGTTTGCACATTATTACGTCTCTTTCTAGATATGTCTACGTTGCGGCAAATGAAACGTCAAACTTATAAGAGAATTGTAATGAAACATACGGTTTTTCATAAATATAATAAATGCGTAAAATGAAACTGAAACTATAAATAGTCACGTAACTAAAACAGGTCATACCGCTGAATGTCAGTGACAAATATAAGTAAATGCCGTTTGGTTTCAAGTTTTCGAAGATTAACCAAGCCTGTCACCAATCACACCAGACTGGTAATGACATAATGTACGATAAATTATTAACTGGCTAGTTGAAGTCCATCAATTGTCAATCTTTGTGAATTAAGACCATGTCATTCATTTGACAATGCTATGTATATACGTATCGACACTAGACTATACAGTGCATTCCATTCATATATCGCGCGCTGTATGATCGAATACTCACACCGTGCCATACGACATAAATCACGGTTACGCTTTGCGAGTAACGTGACCACAGAAGTGAAATAACGAACGGTCCCGCGAGTGTGACTGAGACCCGCGGCGCGCATGCGCGTCCTTCTTCAATGTAGCGCGTGCAGCAGCTGCGCACACACGTCGCTGATTGATTGACGCTCGGCTTCGATCGGTGGCACGCGGTTGAGACAGCGTCGAATCCCGCCATTTAGTGCGCCGTTCCCCAATCTCGTCAACCGCCGCCATTTTGAATCACGCCGTTTTTGAATTATGTGGTTCGTCTTTGCGGTCAGACGATAATCGCACCACGAGAGCCATTGATTTAGTGTCACAATGCACACGTGTCAGGTGTCATGCCATGGTGCGATTATGTTAAAAAGGACGTAACGTAATAAAGCAGGTAGTTTAACTGTATTTGTTGTTTTTTATCGTGCATCGATGCGTCCAAAACACCGTTACTTTCGGATGAAGCTTTCTTAGAATGTTCGCATGCAGCAAAACTGTGGGTAAACTGACACTATGAAATGGTGAAACTATTTATCAAAGACTATGTCAACGACAGCACCGATTTGCCAAACCCCCGTGGATTGGTAGTTTGGCGACTGTAAAGGGTCTATAGGTCTACGTATCTTCACACGATGCCGACTCAAATCGAGGACGCCGGGCGATCGAAACTGGAGGCCCTTACGTAAAGAGGGAGGGAGGGGAGTGAAAGTCGCAAGTGAATGCGCACACTTAAGTGGATCGGACGCCGACACGATGTTCGTGCGAGACCGAGTCACGATACACGAGACCGAATGAGGATCCCCGTCGCTTCGCCTAATCTCATTTCGACGATATTGGATCAGTTACTGTCCTGATCAGTCGGCGAGTGTCACTCGCGGGTTTCGCCGTCGTTGCGTTGACGTGTCGCCGTCGTCGGTCAACCCGTGTCACGTAATGTCGCCTCTCTTGCGTCTCGTCGGCGAGGGTGTCATTCGAGGCGAGATCCGCCACCAACGGGAGTGGCACTCCGTCAATGCCGCCGCTAACTCGCCCTGACAGGGCCGCTCCGTCGGCACTCGCCGACGTGTGGCTGACTGATTGGGCGATCGATCCATCGATCAATCGATTGATCACGTGATATGTGAGATGGGTAAGTGAGAGTATGACTGAGTGAATGAGAGCATGAGCGAATGAGTGAGTGGATGGGTGAGTCAGTGAGTCAGTGAGTCAGTGAGTCAGTGAGTCATTGAGTCAGTTAGTAATTGAGTCAGTAATTGATTGATTGATTGATTGATTGATTGATTGATTGATTGATTGATTGATTGACTTGATTGACTGATTGATTGATTGATTGATTGATGATTGATTGATTGAATTGATTGATTGATTGATTGATTGATTGATTGATTGATTGATTGATTGATTGATTGATTGATTGATTGATTGATTGATTGATTGATTGATTGATTGATTGATTGATTGATTGATTGATTGATTGATTGATTGATTGATTGATGATGTGATTGATTTGAGTTGATGATTGATTGATTGATTGATTGATTGATTGATTGATTGATTGATGATGATGATGAGTGAGTGAGTGAGTGAGTGAGTAGTGAGTCAGTTGGCAGTTAGTGCAGTTGGCAGTCAGTCGAGTCAGTCAGTCAGTCAGTCAGTCAGTCAGTCAGTCAGTCAGTCAGTAGTCAGTCAGGTCAGTCAGTCAGTCAGTCAGTCAGGTCAGGTCAGTCAGTCAGTCGTCAGGTCAGTCAGTCAGTCGTCAGTCAGTCAGTCAGTCGGTCAGTCAGTCAGTCAGTCAGTCGTCAGTCAGTCAGTCGTCAGTCAGTCAGTCAGTCAGTCAGTCAGTCAGTCAGTCAGTCAGTCAGTCAGTCAGTCAGTCAGTCAGTCAGTCAGTCAGTCAGTCAGTCAGTCAGTCAGTCAGTCAGTCAGTCAGTCAGTCAGTCAGTCAGTCAGTCAGTCAGTCAGTCAGTCAGTCAGTCAGTCAGTCAGTCAGTCAGTCAGTCAGTCAGTCAGTCAGTCAGTCAGTCAGTCAGTCAGTCAGATAATCAGTCCATCAGTCAGTCAATCAGTCGGTCAATGAATTAATGTATGAATGAGTGAGTGAGTGATTGTCGAAATTTAAACGAAACATTCCCATTTTGGGCGGCTAATAAACTAAGTATGCCGGATATTGTTGCCAGGCAAAAAGAAAAACTGACGTAATTGATTGTTCTATTGAAACGTTGCGACGAAACGTTACTAGCACCAATGGCACAAGTATCGTGTTATCTTGACTCCATTTCTGATTTCACTGGCTGTCTCGTGTGGTCTTACACGTTTGATTTGGCTTCTCTGGCCTTGTCGTCATATCTTCCCACTGTCATTGGGTTCATCTGCCTATCAATCGTGTAACTTTCATGTTTTGTATATTACACAATTGCGTCCGGGCCAATCTCCATTTTATTTTTAATACTTCAAATAATGGACTCGTCTCTGGCCAAAACATAGCCATGAATCAGTGGCGTCATGCTGAATGTGCACTTGTAGAGTATGTGGGTGTTTATACGTGCATGCATGCATCCATAACTGTGTAGAATTGTGCGTGTATATGCGTGTGTGCGTGCGTACATGTGTTTGCGTGCGTGTGTGCGTTTATGTGTGCGGGTGTAAGCTAGCGCGCGCATGGATGCGTGTGTATATTCTATTCTGCGGATTGATCGTGCTATAAATAAACACATCATCGTTGCCGATTGCCTGACGGATTTAAACATCGACGCGGGATCAACATTCGCATAAGCTGATTCTCAGGTCGCCAATGTGAACCTGGGAATCAGCTTATGCGAATGTTGATCCTACGTCAGTTCCGTCTTCCCGGGCTGTGTAATCCGCTGATGCCATCTGGCGGTCGGGCTAGTCGTGAACTCGGACACGACACGACACGAATACAGGTGAAACCGTCTGATCAGCTCCAACGAACGATCGATGTCAAAGTATTCTGTCCCGTTATGGTCACAACATGCCTTCATTTCTCCATCCACTTACAAACCCAGGTAATCTCGCACGTCATCTGCTACCTTAGAACGAGGTAAATGTATACCGCCCCGCTATCGAAACACCTCTACAACATGTCTTTGTTTCTCCATCTGCTCCGAAACCGGGATAATCTCTCACGTCATCTGCCGGCTGACGAACGCACACATCTTCTGTCGGACACCGTTACGCGGCCGACCTATTTATTCCCAGCGTTAAAATCGATGCTAGTTAAAGGAACATGCAACCCAAAAAGTTAAAATTGCTAAAACCATTAAACAATGTTCATAGAATCATATCCCATATTTTGTTATTTTTTCTGAAATGATTTATGCAGTTTTAAGGATAATTAGTGAACCTCCCTGGAGGCTGACATTTTGGACATTTCGCCTGTGGGTGTGTGACGTCACACTTCCACAACCGCTAGCGCCTCGGGTGGGCAAAACAAAACGAACTCTTCACCCACTGAGTGTGAGATCTATCCATCCATTTAATATTACACTTACATAGCGTTATATATACAAACACGGCGTCCATTACAATATAAACATTCATAAATAATAGGATGGAGAATAACGATGCTCAAGTAGGGATTGCAACCAAGGCAATTGCGCATTCCTATTTGGACTTGGTCGATTCGACGTAGCTTAATAACTGTTCTTATCGCCCACTTTCACATGTAAACAAATCGTTTATCTAACTAATTATTCCAGTCAACCGTCACGCAGTGAATATCTTACTAATCATAGATTTATATTATTATAAAGGAACTACATTGAATGATATTATAGTACCCCATTTATAGTATTTGCGTACATTATGTTCGTCCCTTTTGCGAGACCGCTCTTCGCGAGCCATGACAACACCGACCCTTCGGCCCCGAACTTTTCGTTCTGTGCACAAATTCAGTGGGGAAAGTACCTTCGTTCAACAGTCATCTTTCACCCAATCCAAGCAACCTGTGTTTCAGATCAATGGTGACATGGTCCTGGCAAACCATTTTCCGGTTGAAATTGAATGTTTCCACAGTATGACTCGTACCAATATTGTGGAGCCATTTCATCGCCAATTCGCGCTTCGCAGAGAATTTATTGGCATTTGGAAAAATCTCTTTCCTTTCACTCACCCTTCTCTTGCTTTGTTTTGGCATCCGTATGCTTGACATCCATGCATTTCATTATCACAAGACTCATAAAAACAACTCAAATCATGTCGTTGTGCTAGTGTTTACATGTCGCGCACCGCCTATATCGATGAGAGTTGTGGACAGTCTACGTCACACTCACGCATTCTCTCGCGTTACTCTTCGTGAGTTCTTCGTGAAAAGGACAACAATGGCAGCGCCCATGGTCAGTGAAAATGTACGTTTCAAGATTAATTTTATGATGTATAACATTCTTATAAAATTAAACCAAAAATACACATTTTACAACATTCTATCTTGAATGGCATGTGGGAATTTGAGGGATTTTAACGCATTTTCAACACTATGGTTGCATGTTCCTTTAAGACGTGCCAGCTCACACTGACCACTGTCCAGTGTACCACGGCCTGCCGAGGTCATTCACCATTGCTGGACATGTCACCGGTGAGTGGAGAAACTGTACTGTGAAATGACGTTAGTGTTCGGGCGAGCGTGCGGACGTCTTTGATGACGAGCGTTCGGCCGGCAGCGAGGACAGGTCGAGGCTGCTGACAAACGACCGGGCGAGGCCGGCCGAGTCGACCGCCCAGCACCGGCGGCGACAAGCGCAGGCCATCGATCGCAACGGAGCCCAGAAGAGGGAGTAGCGCACGATTCATCGCAGCGGTCAGACTTCCGTTTTTCCGGCGTGAGAAACAGCTAACGTCGTTACACGCCGCGCGCAGGAATATCGCGGACGTCTCGCTTGTTAGAATAAGTTCGGTCGGTAACCCCGGAGGATTGGTCGAGGCATGCGTGCTAGCATTGGCTCCAGTCGAAAGCAGAGATCACGTATGGTTGAGTTTAGGAGTATTTCAGTCAGGGAGTTGATGGAGGCGTCTCAGAATTGCTATATCAGTTTTAGATCAAACATATGTGAAAGTGTAATAATAATGTACGTGCATATATGTATGTATGTATGTATGTATGTATGTGTGTGTGTGTGTGTGTGTGTGTGTGTGTGTGTGTGTGTGTGTGTGTGTGTGTTTTTTTGTGTGTGTGTGTGTGTGTGTGTGTATGTGTGTGTGTGTGTGTGTGTGTGTGTGTGTTTTGTGTGTGTGTGTGTGTGTGTGTCAAGTTGCGTCGTATTATGTTCTAGTATCTTATATATATATATATATATATATATATATATATATATATATATCATATATATATATATATGTGTCATATAAAATATCATATCATATCATATCATATCAAAAGGCAACATATGAATAAGATGAGAAAAAACACTACCGATACTCAACATTTTAAAAACAAACTCATTTATATTTCACATTAAAAATGTACAGTCCTTCTTACCTCCAACGGTGTTACGAACCCCAAAATAAACATTGCGTATGTTTGTACAAACGCGGTTCGTTTCCAAAACAAATACATATATAACATAATACCCAACAGGCGTCACGTGCGTCCCGTAACTCTCATATCCAATCGTTACCCGCCCATCATATGGAATCTTATGTATACCCACCAGATATGTTCTATTTTGATCCACGTAATTCGGTAACGGGCCATGACCGTAATCTTACGTCTACCCGCCAATATCCTCGAACCCCTACACTGACCTCGTAAGTACAGTATTATTGTCCGCGTCTGAACGAGTCATCTCTCGACGTTAGTGTTGCCGGTAGAGGTTGCCGGCGGCCGCCATGCAGGTGGGCGGCTATTACACGAGTGGGCGGTCGTCATCGACGAGTCGGCGGGACACCTATCAAGCTCAAAGGTCGCGCGCGCAGCGAAACGGCTGACGAGACGCCAAATGGCAAAACGCTCAGTGAAGGGGGGGGCTGTTCGCCTTTTCCATCGAGACGATTTTGTTGTACAGCTGGAGACATGCACAACTATGTTTGTTTGTTTGTTTGTTTGTTTGTGTTTGTGTGTGTGTGTGTGTGTGTGTGTGTATATGTGTGTGTGTGTGTGTGTGTGTGTGTGTGTGTGTGTGTGTGTGTGTGTGTGTGTGTGTGTGTGTGTGTGTGTGTGTGTGTGTGTGTGTGTGTGTGTGTGTGTGTGTGTGTGTGTGTGTGTGTGTGTGTTGTTGTTGTTTGGTTTTTTGGGTTTTGTTGTTTTTGTTTAATGTATGAATGTATGAATGTATTTAATGTTAATGTTAAGTTGAATTTTGAATGGTGAAAAAGTTTTGTTAATTAATTTAAAGAATGAATGAATGAATGAATGAATGGGAAAGAATGGGAAAGAATGAATGAATGGGAAAGAATGAATGAATGAATGGAATGAATGGAATGAATGAATGGGAAAGAATGAATGGGAAAGAATGGGAAAGGGAAAGAATGGGAAAGAAAGGAATGAATGAATGAATGAATGAATGGAAGAAAGGAAGAATGGAATGAATGAATGGGAAAGAATGAATGAATGAATGAATGAATGGGAAAGAATGAATGAATGAATGAATGACTGAAAAGACTGAATGACTGAATGACTGAATGACTGAATGACTTGAATGACTGAATGATTTAATGACTGAATGGCTGAATGAAAATGGGGAAAGAAAAATGAATGGGTGAATGAATGAAGAAAACGAATGAATGAATGGGAAAGAAAGAATGGGAAGAGTGTGGTTTTTATGTTATTGAGTATAAATGTATCAGGGGACGTATGTATGTATGTATGTATGTATGTATGTATGTATGTATGTATGTATGTATGTATGTATGTATGTATGTATGTATGTATGTATGTATGTATTTTGTTTTATGTATGTATGTATGTATGTATGTATGTATGTATGTATGTATGTATGTATGTATGTATGTATGTATGTATTTTATGTATGTATGTATTTATGTATTTTTATTATTATTATTATTATTATATATATATAATATATATGTACGTATGTAAGTATGTATGTATGTATGTATGTATGCATGTATGTATGTATGTACGTATGTACGTATGTACGTATGTACGTATGTACGTACGTACGTATGTACGTACGTATGTATGTACGTACGTACGTATACGTACGTATGTAAGTCGCCGTCTCCCATCATTTCCCGTTTTTCCTCTCCTTCCTTCAATAATTTTCATACGTTTATCTAACTATTTACTCACCTCAAATAACCCCATTACCACAACGGCAACAGTGTCACGACATGTATTGCTACACTGTCACTGCTGTCGCACAGTGTCACCATTGAACTCGGCGTCAAGCTGACAGCGCAGCGGATCATTGCTGTTGTGTAACGGCACTCGACGATAAATGCATTATCCTTGCATCAGCCGAGTCGCCTCCCTCAGCTCACGGTTGCGACCAATTGGAGAGAGATTAAGTCAGTTTATCCCTCGTCAGAGCGATGAGGAGCGTGGATAAAGGAAGATAACCCGGCTCTTCGAATGAAGCGAATGATCTGGCTTCCACTAAAGCGCTGCTAGGCACGTGCCGACCTACATTCGAGGCGCGTGTCTATTGGCTTATCCGGGGACAGAAAGCAGATGAATCGAACGTCTGTAGAGTGTCACAGTCGTCTTTGTATTTGCATCCAGCGTTCTGGATGGCGAACTGCGCACTGAGGCGTTTACCTTTCTGTTGTGCACGCAGCTAACCCACTATAGCCTACACGCTCGTGTTATTATATATTTTAAATGACATTTTAGACCTCTTATAATATTTATTTATTTGTTTTCTAACTTAAAATAATATGTTAGAAGAGAATTTATAATCTTAAAGGACATTTTATATATATTTATTTATTTATTAACTAGCTTAACACAATTATTTTAAAATAGATAATCTATTATTTTAAAAGATATCTGAGATGTTATTTATTTATTAGATCAAAATATTATTACATTATTATATATATATATATATATATATATATATATTTGCCGTATTTATTTAATTTTATATATATACATATGTGAGTAATCTAGTTATTATTATTATTTTATTGTTATTGATATATTATTATTATTATTATTATTATTATTATTATTATTATTATTATTATTATTATTATTATTATTATTATTATTATTATTATTATTATTATTATTATTATTATTATTATTATTATTATTATTATTATTATTATTATTATTACTATTATTATTACTATTATTATTACTATTATTATTACTATTATTATTACTATTATTATTACTATTATTATTACTATTATTATTACTATTATTATTACTATTATTATTACTATTATTATTACTATTATTATTACTATTATTATTACTATTATTATTACTATTATTATTACTATTATTATTACTATTATTATTACTATTATTATTACTATTATTATTACTATTATTATTATTATTATTATTATTATTATTATTATTATTATTATTATTATTATTTTTATTATTATTATTATTATTATTATTATATCAATGCAGAATAGATTGTAAGACACATAGGCCAGTCTAATGCTCTAATGCTAGGCGACGTGACAAGATGATTAGAGACTGACAAAGCTGTCCAGTCTCATCGGTGGTTTTGTAGTCTGCAGTAAGTTGTCAAGTGTTTCCAGTTTCGTGAATCGAACATTGGAACTCGGCTATTACTGGTACATTACGATAGCATACCGTACAGTCACGGTAGCTATAGGCCCTACATAAACCTCGTGTTTTGTTTATTAATGGCAGCCTGACCCTATCTCTGCAGATG
>JAODUO010001572.1:65000-77500 GCA_025642075.2 Ridgeia piscesae
GGCGAGCACCGCGGCGCCGCGGCAGCAAAGGGAGACCGTTTCTCGGAAAGGCGAAATCGCCGGGATAGTTAGCTGGGGCCCCGCGGGAACGATTAATTGCGGCGTTGACGATCGCCCCCAGCTGCCAGTCTACCTGGGCTGCGATTGTCTCTCACGTGCCCGGCCGGACTACCGCTTATCGACGGCCGCCCCATCCGTCGCCTCCCGCCCGCTGACGGTAATCTCTTCTGTCTGTCGTCGCCAATGACGTCATCGCATTGACATGACGCGCAACGAGCACCGCTCGGACGGCTCTGAAGTAATCACGTGTGACAGACTCGCTTACACCTGTCTCGCACTTCCGGCCGTGTGTGTGTGTGTGTTTGCGTGCGTGCGTGCGTGCGTGCGTGCGTGCGTGTGTGTGTGCGTGCGTGCGTGTAAGCGGGCAGGACGGCGACTTCATCGGCTGTCTTTTTGTCTCTCCCGTCGTCACTCACCCACTCACTCAGTCATTCACTCACTAACTCATTCACGCACTCGGTCAATGATTCGCTCAATTACTCACTCCTCTCTCTCTCTCTCTCTCTCTCTCTCTCTCTCTCTCTCCTCTCTCCCCCTCTCTCTCTCTCTCTCTCTCTCTCTCCTCTCTCTCTCTCTCTCTCTGTCTCTCTCTCTCTGCCTCCCTACCTCCCTGCCCCCCGCCCCCGCCCCCTGCCCCCTGCCCCCTGCCTCCCTGCCTCCCTGCCTTCCTGCCTTCCTGCCTCCCTGCCTCCCTGCCTCCCTGCCTCCCTGCCTACCTGCCTCCCTGTCTCCCTGTCTCCCTGCCTCCCTGCCTCCCTGCCTCCCTGCCTGCCTGCCTCCCTGCCTCCCTGCCTCCCTGCCTCCCTCCAACGTCCAGTCACATCATCTCATTTTCAATAATTTTCCCTAAATCTATTCGCAACAACCATCTTCAAACGTATATGCCCAATACTATGTATATCACCCTATTTCCAATAATTTCATCTTACATCCCATTCTGTCGTCCTCCCCCACCGTGTATCTTTGGGGTAGGGTAGTTTGAACCAATGCTAAATAAATTTTAGGACTGCGAACTTATAAATAAAAAAACATATACGAGGCGACACGCGAGAAAGTAACAGGAACCTACTTACCTTTGTTTGTTTGTTTGTTTTTCGAAACACATCGCCAGTTGATAAATCAGAGTTCACGGTACAAGAGGCGACTGAACGTAAATATTGGCCGATTAAGCTCAGCAGATACGAAGACAATACACCTACAATCGGTATGTGTCTTTCCGCCAGATGTCACCACTTCCGAGTATAAATAAATCGTTAATTTTGCCCTGTTGTTCACTACGCCTCTCCCTCCCCTACACTCCCGCGGTTTACTCGCTGCCCTGGTGTCTGTACGTTCCTGGCTCAGCAGAGGATGTCGTTTCTTGCCTCACAGGACCCTGCTACGCGTAATTATCTGCTGCAGTCAATTAGTGAAGGGCTTTTGCCAGATTATTGTTGTCCTGGCCAGGCAGGAGTTCCTATTCCAGTGCAGAGTGCTCGACCCACAGAAAAAACGGAAACAGACAAACGGCATCATCAGTGCCATGTCCACGGTTAAGTAGAACGGGTTTTTGAGAGATACCGAATTGGAGACCCGCTGCTGTTTCGACTGTTCGACAAGTTCAGTCATTCTCACACTTTGATCTAGCCTCAGTTACCCAGACTCCGTGAGGTGGCAGCACTTTTCAGCCCCTCGACTCCGCCTGGGGAATTAATGAGCTGCCGATGTAACCGCCAGGGCGGCCTTGTCCCAGACTAGGGTAGAGACGCTGATTGGCTTTCAGGCCAACAAGGAAATAAAAATTAAAATAACGATATACTTTTACAAGATAATGATATCCTATGAAAAGTATTCAACATTGAACTTATATTAACAGAAAAAAAAATCCAGTTGTATATAAAATAGGAATTACGGCACGATTATCCGTGAGGTGGCAGCATTGTTTAGCCCCACGCGGATAATATTCAAAAGCCGTCAAAGTCACCAGACTGTCTTCTCAGCGTAGTTACGCAGCCGACCGACAGTCGGTCAAGCGAGACTAACTTTGGTCGCGCTCACACATTTGAATGAATGAGGCGTCAGGCGGATATGTATATACAAAAGGTCTTTGCGTAGTAACCGCGTCGTCGTTGATGGTATCTAAGGTGCTCAGCATAGTGCAAGGTGTTGCTCGTGGTGTGTGCGCGTGCGCGTACTCACAGTAAAACAGCCGCCTCTCGTGTTTATGTTCGTACTTGAGATTATGAGAGTGAATCAAAGCGTCCTCAGCACGTTACTCGACGTTTCATTTGAGTCTTTGTACATTCCAGCATGACGTTACTTTCCCAGAAGTCTTCTATTAAAACTGTGTTCCTAAGTTAAAATGTCGTTAAACACCTATTAAAAAAAATCATCAGCCTTAAAGTTTATATTTGTGTATAAATATGTATATTATTTTCAAACAGTAAATCTGCAGTGTTGAGACAAAGCGACATTATTTGTCAACCGATTCTCATCTGCATGGGTAGTTCCAACTGTAGGCGCTGATTGCAAGATAAATCGACAAGATATCATATTATACCGTCGTTATGCTGTGTATAACACTACGGAAAGCACCCTAGTCCCAGTGGTCGTCGTACAAGTGAAGCACTATGTCGTCTAGTGCATTGACATTTGAGTTGATCGGTTGATGCGACTGGTGCTCGCAGTACCCTGGGATTATGTCACACGCCCACTTCCTGTCCTTTTACAAGACACTTCTCACACCTCTTGTAACGTTAGGTTTATACCAGTAAGACCACGAGTCGTGATCGAGAAGTCAACCTATCTTCTAACAAATAAGAAAATAACCATCTGGATTTCACGGAAGTGGCGATCATATTTTCCCAGCGTGCACCAGTCGAGACATGCGTGGAACGTGACACGTTCTGTCCACTTATAAAAGTCGTGCGCTTCTCACAAACACCGTGTGTGCGCGCGTGTCCACTGGTTCCTCTGAGCAATAAATTGGGACTGCAGAATTGTGACGTCATAACGCAACAGCTACTTAACTTGGCGCATTGTTTTGTTTTAGATCGCCGTACGCCGAAAATCAAGTGCGACTACGTCAACTATTTTACACAGATAGACCGAGACGGACTTGGACCAACGGACGCCATATTGCGTACGTACCACGTGACTATGGCGCTTCGTTAATGTTCACTTTGATGCGAATACTATTTCCGTTAGCTAGACTAGTTTGTTATTCGTGCTTGCTTATTCACCACTTGCGACCTGGTGTAGGGCCCTAACTTTTTGGATCAATACATCGTTTCAGCTTTTTCACACAGGTTAAAAGTCAAAATCCACTAGGGTTTTTCCATTCGGTGCCCGTGGAAAAGATGACTAAGAGGAGAAACTACTACGAATCATGGACACCCGTATAACGTTGTCCTCTAAATCGATATTAGCTCCTACACAGTGATCTTGTAAAGTGACAACATATTCAACACCAGGGCGCGCCACCAGTACACATCTGCCGGTGTGTCATGAATTAGTACCCTTGGCATTTTACATAACAAAATTCCTTATATTTAATGGTATGAGATTTATAAGAAGCTCGTCCACGTGATATAAATGAACACAATACAATTATTCAAGAACTCACCGAGTGTCAGTTTATCCAACTTAAATTTAAGGAATGTTTTCTCTCTATATATCTTTCTCCAGGGAGCCACACAGCAGCCACAACGTTTCGTCAGCCACACGGTCGTTCTGATAAATCCAGAACGAGGCTGACAGCTATATTTTGTGAACTGCAATGCCAGGTTTTAAAACAATTAAACGTCCCCGGTACATAGACGCAAATAGATATTTCGTACTATGACTTGTTGACGATGGCTTTCATTTCCAATGGCAATAGTTGATCATGTACAGTCTCGCTGTTGACGATTGATTCGTTTACGTCGGCACTAGTTGATCACGTACAGTTTCGCTGTTGACGATTGATTCGTTTACGTCGGCACTAGTTGATCACGTACAGTTTCGCTGTTGACGATTGATTCGTTTACGTCGGCACTAGTTGATCACGTACAGTTTCGCTGTTGACGATTGATTCGTTTACGTCGGCACTACTTGATCACGTACAGTTTCGCTGTTGACGGTTGATTCGTTTACGTCGGCACTACTTGATCACGTACAGTTTCGCTGTTGACGATTGATTCGTTTACGTCGGCACTAGTTGATCACGTACAGTTTCGCTGTTGACGATTGCTTCGTCTATGACGGCACTAGTTGATCATGTACAGTCTCGCTGTTGACAATTGCTTGGTCTACGACGGCACTACTTGATCATGTACAGTCTCGACCATGTACAGTCTCGCTGTTGACAATTGCTTCGTCTATGACGGCACTAGATGATCATGTACAGTCTCGATCATGTACAGTTTCGCTTCGTCTATGACGGCACTAGATGATCATGTACAGTCTCGACCATGTACAGTCTCGCTGTTGACAATTGCTTCGTCTATGACGGCACTAGATGATCATGTACAGTCTCGACCATGTACAGTCTCGCTGTTGACAATTGCTTCGTCTATGACGGCACTAGTTGATCATGTACAGTCTCGATCACGTACAGTCTGCTGTTGACAATTGCTTCGTTATGACGGCACTAGATGATCATGTACAGTCTCGCTGTTGACAATTGCTTCGTCTATGATGGCACTAGATGATCATGTACAGTCTCGCTGTTGACAATTGCTTCGTCTATGACGGCACTAGTTGATCATGTACAGTCTCGATCATGTACAGTCTCGCTGTTGACAATTGCTTCGTCTATGACGGCACTAGATGATCATGTACAGTCTCGCTGTTGACATTTTGTCTATGACGGCAAGATGACATGTACAGCCTCGTGTTGACAATGTTTGTTCGACGGCCAGGGTCATGTAAGTCTCGCAGTCGTTCGCTGTCAAATGCTTCGTCTATGACGGCCTAGATGATCATGTACAGTCTCGCTGTTGACGATTGCTTCGTCTACGACGGCACTAGTTGATCATGTACAGTCTCGCTGTTGACAATTGCTTCGTCTATGACCGCACTAGATGATCATGTACAGTCTCGCTGTTGACAATTGCTTCGTCTACGACGGCACTACTTGATCATGTACAGTCTCGATGCTGACAATTGTTTCGTCTATGACGGCACTAGATGATCATGTACAGTCTCGGTGCTGACAATTGCTTCGTCTATGACGGCACTAGATGATCATGTACAGTCTCGGTGCTGACAATTGCTTCGTCTACGACGGCACTACTTGATCATGTACAGTCTCGCTGTTGACGATTGCTTCGTCTACGACGGCACTACTTGATCATGTACAGTCTAGATGCTGACAATTGTTTCGTCTATGACGGCACTAGATGATCATGTACAGTCTCGATGCTGACAATTGCAAACTTTTATTTGTCACTTGTGTCAGTATTCGTAGTTACGAATTGGCTTGAATGTTTCGTCTAACTGAAAAACACCTTTTATTTGATTTAGAGATAATTTAAACGGATACTCTAACTCATGGTGACCTATTATTTTCGCCACGATGAAAATTGTAGTTCCCACGCTATCGCGTGAGCGATAAAGAGTGTCGTGACACTGCTAGGCCTGGGTAACTGAGAGCCGATAACCTCTTGGGATTGGGCGGCTGTTGTCAATTGTGCCCAATTTGTAGGTATTAATTTCAGTAGAATCTGTCTCAACTCCCCAGTAAGCAAACACGTCGGTCGAACGTAATAACTCTGCGTGACGAATTATTGATGCATATTAGGCCTACCACCAACACGGCATTTGTCTACGCGTACAAACCGGAAGTGCACAACGATCTATCCTCATCTGTCTCACCCGGTGACGCAACTGGCGGCGAAAACGATTGTGGCGACGCCGAACAGACGTTTGTCAACGATGTCAGCAACCGCAGGTGACTGACCTTCCGTCACACTAGGTGTCGCGACTATCGCCTTAACTGGCGGTCACGAGGGACGCGACACAACGGATCGAATCCGCGCTATTTGTGGTGGCGTGACGTCACCGCACTGCGTCACGCGCCCGACCGCCCGTGTTGACGTTACTATTTTCGGCCGGCGCTAAATCACATCCTTTCTCGCCGCAGTACGGCGTCTGTACGAATGCGCGGTGCCCAGGAACGAACCAGACGTAGTGTCTCACTGCGAACGAGCGCACGACTTGAGGACTCTGCGAAGTCCCATTTTAGATCTGGCGTCCTTTTCGCCGACGTGCCTAAATACGGATATAGACTGGTACATACCGGAAACACTTTTAAAGTGTAATTTTTATGTTGGGCAAAGTGGAGACTAAGTTTTGTAATGTTTCTCTTGCCGTTGATAAAATGTATTGCATCGATTACTGTACGTATGAGTTGAACGGAAGGTGACCCATTAAACTGCAGTTTATTAAACAAATTGTATGTGCCCAAATGTAATAATGGGCGTATGTGTATATATGTCTGTATGTAGGTGTGTGTGTGTGTGTGTGTGTGTGTGTGTGTGTGTGTGTGTGTGTGTGTGTGTTGTGTGTGTGTGTGTGTGTTGTATATATATATATATATATATATATATATATATATATATATATATATATATATATATATATATGTATGTATGTTGTGTGTTTGTGTATGTTTGTGTGTATATGAGTGTGTTTGTTATGTTTATGTGTGATTTTGTGTGTGTGTGTGTGTGTGTTGTGTTGTGTGTGTGTGTTTGTGTGTGTGTGTGTGTGTGTGTGTGTGTGTGTGTGTGTGTGTGTGTGTGTGTGTGTGTGTGTGTGTGTGTGTGTGTGTGTGTGTGTGTGTGTGTGTGTGTGTGTGTGTGTGTGTGTGTGTGTGTGTGTGTGTGTGTGTGTGTGTGTGTGTGTGTGTGTGTGTGTGTTTATAGGTATATGTATATATGTATGTGTATGTGTGGAATTAACATGTCATAGTATGCCCCACACTCTACGACAGTTTTATGTTCATTTTCTATTGTTATACACAATACACTCAGACACACCGTTCACACTTAAGACAAGTCTTCCAGCTTTTTGTCCTGTTCGTTCCGCATACACAGCCCCTGGTTAGCGATTTGCCGCAACTCTGTGGGTGAGTCTTAGCACGGCCTTGTTGCGTTGCAGTGTCCATGCGGCGGTCAACTCTCTTCCCGGTCATCAGTCTCATCATTCTACTCGTCGGGGAAGTCTTTTGTTTCCTCGGCCACTGCAATCACAGGAAGAAGATCAACACTTTCGTGTCAGGCATACTCTTCGTCGTCGGAGGTAGGTTTTTCACTTCCGGTTTTCTCTTTCTTCGTGATGGTGAGGAAGTAATTACAGAGGTAGATGATTTTGGTGGTAAAACAACAATGGTATGTAGCCTGTTGATACCTCCAAAACTGAACAGGTACTTTTAAAGATAGAAATACCATTTATTTATTTATTATAATTATAACACTTCGTCACATGGTGGTTGATGATGATTATGCAGGTATTCCGAAGATGTTCCTGCTGATGATTGTGATGATAATTGTGATAACGGAGGAGGTGTTAGTGGTTGATGTTATTGGCAGTGACTGTGATGATATTTCTGCTACTGTTGTTGTGCTCCCATTAATGATGATGACGATGATAATGATAATGATAATGATAATGATAATGATAATGATAATGATAATGATAATGATAATGATAATGATAATGATAATGATTATGATAATGATAATGATAATGGTGGTGACGATGACGATGACGATGACGATGACGATGACGATGACGATGACGATGACGATGACGATGACGATGACGATGACGATGACGATGACGATGACGATGGAGACGATTATGGCGATGAATACGGCGACGAACATTGTTATTAATATAACTTAAGACGTGTGTCATTGCCACGTTCGTTGCTCTCCGTCACCGCCGAGTGCATCTGTTTGTCCTCTTTGTCTAGTGATCCTCGTAGGAATCACCCCTTCATCGTATCTGTTTGTCCTCCAGGTCTAGTGATCCTCGTAGGAATCACCCCTTCATCGTATCTGTTTGTCCTCCAGGTCTAGTGATCCTCGTAGGAATCATCCCTTCATGTATCTGTTTGTCCTCCAGGTCTAGTGATCCTCGTAGGAATCACCCCTTCATCGTATCTGTTTGTCCTCCAGGTCTAGTGATCCTCGTAGGAATCACCCCTTCATCGTATCTGTTTGTCCTCCAGGTCTAGTGATCCTCGAAGGAATCACCCCTTCATCGTATCTGTTTGTCCTCCAGGTCTAGTGATCCTCGTAGGAATCACCCCTTCATCGTATCTATTTGTCCTCCAGGTCTAGTGATCCTCGTAGGAGTCATCCCTTCATCGTATCTGTTTGTCCTCCAGGTTTAGTGATCCTCGTAGGAGTCATCCCTTCATCGTATCTGTTTGTCCTCCAGGTCTAGTGATCCTCGTAGGAATCATCCCTTCATCGTATCTGTTTGTCCTCCAGGTCTAGTGATCCTCGTAGGAATCATCCCTTCATCGTATCTGTTTGTCCTCCAGGTCTAGTGATCCTCGTAGGAATCATCCCTTCATCGTATCTGTTTGTCCTCCAGGTCTAGTGATCCTCGTAGGAATCATCCCTTCATCGTATCTGTTTGTCCTCCAGGTCTAGTGATCCTCGTAGGAATCATCCCTTCATCGTATCTGTTTGTCCTCCAGGTCTAGTGATCCTCGTAGGAATCATCCCTTCATCGTATCTGTTTGTCCTCCAGGTCTAGTGATCCTCGTAGGAATCATCCCTTCATCGTATCTGTTTGTCCTCCAGGTCTAGTGATCCTCGTAGGAATCACCCCTTCATCGTATCTGTTTGTCCTCCAGGTGTAGTGATCCTCGTAGGAATCACCCCTTCATCGTATCTGTTTGTCCTCCAGGTCTAGTGATCCTCGTAGGAATCACCCTTTCATCGTATCTATTTGTCCTCCAGGTCTAGTGATCCTCGTAGGAATCACCCCTTCATCGTATCTATTTGTCCTCCAGGTCTAGTGATCCTCGTAGGAATCATCCCTTCATCGTATCTGTTTGTCCTCCAGGTCTAGTGATCCTCGTAGGAATCATCCCTTCATCGTATCTATTTGTCCTCCAGGTCTAGTGATCCTCGTAGGAATCATCCCTTCATCGTATCTGTTTGTCCTCCAGGTCTAGTGATCCTCGTAGGAATCACCCTTTCATCGTATCTATTTGTCCTCCAGGTCTAGTGATCCTCGTAGGAATCATCCCTTCATCGTATCTGTTTGTCCTCCAGGTCTAGTGATCCTCGTAGGAATCATCCCTTCATCGTATCTATTTGTCCTCCAGGTCTAGTGATCCTCGTAGGAATCACCCCTTCATCGTATCTATTTGTCCTCCAGGTCTAGTGATCATCGTAGGAATCATCCCTTCATCGTATCTGTTTGTCCTCCAGGTTTAGTGATCCGCGTAGGAATCATCCCTTCATCGTATCTGTTTGTCCTCCAGGTTTAGTGATCCTCGTAGGAACCATCCCTTCATCGTATCTGTTTGTCCTCCAGGTTTAGTGATCCTCGTAGGAATCACCCCTTCATCGTATCTGTTTGTCTTTCAGGTTTAGTGATCCTCGTAGGAATCATCCTCTTCATCGGCGCCATCACTGAGGAGGTAGGTAACAAATCCAAGTCGGGCATGGACGAGCCGCGCTTCGTCTACCGCTATGGCTCGTCGTTCATACTGACTATAAGTTCGTTCATCATCTCGGAGCTGACGGGCGTCCTCTCGGTGTACCTGTACATCTCACGCTACAAGCACGCGTACCGCAAGAAGCAGGAGCACATGGCGATGATAGACGCGAACGAGCGGCCGAACGCGACGACGACGCTCAACCGGCGCGCCAGTCTGCGCTCGCCGCTGCACCAGTCATGTGACCACTCTCGCGAGAACTCGCCGTGTCGCTCCGAGACGTACTACACATACACACCAGTGTCGTACTCGTCGAAGGAGACGTCAAACTACACGCTGCCCCGCGAGGTATCGCGCCACACCGTGTCGACGATGGCCGACACGCACGCCGCAATGGCGGCCGCTTCCGCCGCGCTATCGAAAGACTCGTCTGTACATTCCGTGCGAGAACTCGACAACTTCCGGCGAACGACGCCCGTGTGAATACGCGTTGGCGCGTGTACGTCGCCGCCGGGTAATGGTGACTTCGTATCGCAGTGTGTCGGAGTAACGAGCGATAATAGAACGAGATCGCGTCGGAGTGTGAAATGCTTAGAAAACAGTTTGTCAGGTGAAACGTGAATGTGATCGAAATTAACTAATTGCAGGAGCAGGCAGGCTGTCGGGTGTGTCTCCGCGCGGATAAATGCGCGGGTCTGTTCTCACACCGCCAGGTGGCGCCGCTGCGATGAACATCCGGCAACCGGAAGTTGTGTATTACGTCATCAGCGTCGCCTCAGCGACGTTCTACTATGTTCGATTTAATATGAACATATCAACTGTTTTGTATCGACACATTTCGGTGATGTGTTTTGTAAGCTGTCTTTTTGTCGTCGTGTATTTCAGATTTAGGCAAATCGATTCGTTACTAACGTGAGTGTTGTAGTCTACTGTTACGCCGTGTTGTGCCGTTGGTTGAGTTGGTCGTGTCGTGTCGTGTCGTATCGTATCGTGTCCCGGTCTCACAACTCTTGGACCCAGCCCCGCTGTCTGTCTACACAGCCACGGACACAAGTCACCGTGAGACAGCACTCCCGGCCACGTGTAGGAGTTTCCAGGTGAACTCATCGTTCTACGCCTATCCCCATCTATCTCTCTCGCTCTCTTTCTGTCTCTTTGTGTTTCTTTCTTTGTCTGTCTGTCTGTCTCGTCTCCGTCTCCGTCTCCGTCTCCGTCTCCGTCTCCGTCTCCGTCTCCGTCTCCGTCTCCGTCTCCGTCTCCGTCTCCGTCTCCGTCTCCGTCTCCGTCTCCGTCTCCGTCTCCGTCTCCGTCTCCGTCTCCGTCTCCGTCTCCGTCTCCGTCTCCGTCTCCGTCTCCGTCTCCGTCTCCGTCTCCGTCTCCGTCTCCGTCTCCGTCTCCGTCTCCGTCTCCGTCTCCGTCTCCGTCTCCGTCTCCGTCTCCGTCTCCGCTCTCCGTCTCCGTCTCCGTCTCCGTCTCCGTCACCGTCCCGTCTCCGTCTCCGTCTCCGTCTCCGTCTCCGTCTCCGTCTCCGTCTCCGTCTCCGTCTCCGTCACCGTCTCCGTCTCCGTCTCCGTTTCTGTCTCTCCTCTCTCTATCTCCCTCTCTCCCATATTTCCGCCTCTCGTCCCCTCTATCTTTCCCTCCCTCCTCCCTCTCTCCTCCCTCTCTCCAAAACGGACCTTGTCTGTTCCAGATGGTTGACAGGTAATAATGTCAACACTAGAACACACACGGTGACTTTACACTGCCATCACAATTGGGAGACAGTGTTGAAACAGTTTTCACCTGGATTATTGCGCCCATCAACCGAACGCAAATCAGTACTTGTGTCAGCAATTTTGTTCCAAAACATACGGTTCCCTGAAGTTTCAGTGCGACCGACCTAGAAGAGTACAAGTTTCACGGCGAACAACAGATTCTGCCGACGTTCTGCAATAATTATGCCCTCCCGGTGTTAGGTGGTATTTCCGGTTCACGAAACGGGCAGGGTCGTTTAAAGAGTGTCTTCTACAGACAGTTACACTGTTCTGCTTTAGTCCATTACGCGCGGTTGCCAATTATTGCACTAGGATACTTCGGTTGTTTTACTTTTGACAGGTTTTGCCGAGTTTGCAAACCGATTTCTTCCTGTATCATTCCCATGCTTTGTTTTTGTGTAATTCCGTTGAGTGGTTGGTATTTGTTTACATATTTTGTGTTAATTGCGCAATTTGTTATGGTAAAAGTCAAGAAGTCTGTAAACTTACTGTAAATCTTTTTCGAAAATCGCCGATATGTTGTCGGTTCTCGTGTGAAATTGCTGCGTATTTATAGTCGTTTCTTGTGTTTTGTGCCGTGTTGATTTCAGCTTTCGTGGTGTGTTCTCGTGTAAACCGTACGGTGGAATTTCGTAGTTGTGACACGTTTTAGATGTATATTCCTCACACAGAAACACGACACACGCTGACGCCGAATGCAACGCACACAATCTGCACATAATCGCAGCGCGTGCCAGTGTGTACGAAGTTGCACGTGTCGTTTTAATCATTATGAACTGTTGTGTTATGCGTGAGTATGAATTGCATCTACATAGTTGTTAGATCACGTGACAACCGAAACAAGTACTTTCACCACAGCGCAATGGTCTCAACTATGCAAACGTATACCGCAATAGATCGTATTCCGAAAGAAGCACAACGCAAATCATGTTTTACACAATCTAAACGTTATCGAAACAAAATCGCGGATGGCGCGTCAAGTTTGCGGCATGAAATCGTTTTGAAATCAATTAAGGTCGCTTGAGTGTTGATTGAGC
>JAODUO010001572.1:82500-105000 GCA_025642075.2 Ridgeia piscesae
GATTTTTGACCATACATTTTTGACAAAAAAAAAAAGACCAAACATTTTTGACTCATCACTTCTGGCGCCAGGTTATTTAAAACGTAACTAAATAATTAGAAAATCAAAATTCGGCAACGTCAGTGTAAATGACAATCGAAAGTACGAAATCGACAGTCTACCCTTGTGGAATTATGACCTTAATATCGTTCCATACCCGATTAGACGATATGTTACGGATATAGTTTTAAAAAAACGGTCCAAACTATTCGTGATTATTTTACGAGGTCAACTTTAGAAAACGAACACAACGTTTGCGTTTATTTACTCATTTAGGATGAATTTGCTATTGCATTGTCTGTTTTGGAACCGCAATCTGCGCATGCGCGCGAACCACGATAATACACAAAACAAACCAGCAGAGATTGTCGCTGTCCTCCAGTCAGTCAGTCAGCCAACTAGAAAGACGCCAACCAATCGTTTTCAATAAAAACGCAAATTCACTGATATACTGTAACATAGAATTTACCTTTAATATTTACGTTATTCAGACATATCGATGACGGAATCGTGTCGCAACGCACGTCCTCCATTGTCTAGCGTCTACGTCTACTGGCGACGCCGCAAATGTCTCGTCCAGGTGTGTGCCTCGTGTAGACTATACTTGAAAGATGATCGCAGCAGTTTGTTTATTCACTAGTAGTAGACTGATATGCAATGTGGTTAAGCACGCACCGACATCAGAGTATCGTCTCTGATGAGCAGCGCCTCTGGTGTTGAACCGCGCAGCAAATGTCGTGCTCAACCTGCGAGTTTTCGAAGCTCACCTGTCTGGCGGGCCGGCCCGACCGTCTGGCCACGCCCCCTCCGTGACCACGCCTACTGGGGGGCGTTCCCGACGTTTCACTGGACACGCCACTGTCCAGCAGGCGGTCGCTCTCTCGCGCCGTCGTTACGTCACTGTTCCCTCGCTCCGACGCGCTGCTGTTGAACATCGTGATAATGCGCAGGTCCGCCTTCTCCGCCGCTTTTTCCGGCGTGCGCGCGCAGTTGCTATGGACGCCGTTGAGGCCGGCAAAGTCTCGCGTGATCAGCGGCTGCGCGTCTGACGCGCAGCGGACGCATTTGTCGCGGAACTCGGTCGAGTTGGCGCGCGGCCGAACGCAGCGCCCCCACACGGACGACAAACTGCTGGATGTCTGGACACCGTCCGGTAGGTAGCGGCACTCGTTGATGGCGTGTCCGTTGTTGCTCGGCACCACCTTCCGGTGCGCCGGGACCGACTGTGGGACCTTGAGCTGGTCGGAGAGCGAGGCGGTGGCGGAGCGGTTGATCCGAGACAGACGCACGGAGCAGTCTTCTTCCGTCAGCCAGTACGTGAACACTCGACCCTTGCCCTGCAATCGCAACGACATCGTAAATACACCGGCGAAAAGCGTTCTTGTCTTTCTTAAAGCGACATGATCAGTTCGTGGCTTTTTATTTTTATTGCAAAATCATGTTAATCAGTATAAGTTATAAGTATTGTAGCGTCCTGACCGCCAATAAATGTTTTATCGAAACAGAACTGACTTCGTAATGTTAAACGTCGAATGTTTATAAGAACCCCGACGCTGTCACTCAAATCGCCGCGAGTGACACCCACCCTTTGACCTTTACCAACTGGGAGCCGTGCACCTGGCTGGGTGTGGCGTTAGTGGCGTAAACTTGTGTTCACGTGATACTGCATCGCGTGGTCATGCATTTCTTTCTGGGTTTTTAGCCACGCCTACAACGGTTTCGAAAACGCCTCGTGGTCGATGTGTACACAGTGTTAAGCGCCCTTTCTGCGTCTATTTTCAACCCCTAAATGGTACATGAAAACATATTTTGACTGTCTTTACGCTATAATAGGTATAATTCATACCGTATAACATGATTTTGCAATAAAAATAAAAAGCCACGAATGGACGGACCATGTCTCTTTAACGGCGTTCGTCACATTGTAGATGTTCTTGTGACGTCGTCGGAAGTATACCTGCTGAGTAGTGCCGTTGTAAGTAGAGGTTGTCCACTGTGTACGAAGTCAAAGAAACGGTTAATTCCGTTGACGTACGATTAGTATGTAGGTCACACACATCCATATAAGCATGCAGATACGCCCGTCCGCACGCACACGCACACGCACACGCACACGCACACGCACACGCACACGCACACGCACACGCACACGACACGCACACGCACACGCACACGCACACGCACACGCACACGCACACGCACACGACACGCACACGCACACCACACGCACACGCACACGCACACGCACACGCACACGCACACGCACACGCACACGCACACGCACACGCACACGCACACGCACACGCACACGCACACGCACACGCACACGCACACGCACACGCACACGCACACGCACACGCACACGCACACGCACACGCACACGCACACGCACACGCACACGCACACGCACACGCACACGCACAGCACACGCACACGCACACGCACACGCACACGCACACGCACACGCACACGCACACGCACACGCACACGCACACGCACACGCACACGCACACACACACACACACACACACCACACACACATTTATATATTTATATATTTTTCCTCTTTGCTAATAACAGTTCTATCGTGGTCTGTGCCACCCACCTTCATATAAACGTAGCCTCTCGGCTCCATAACGTATCCTCCTAGTTTGTCTACGACAGCTTTGAACTGTGCACTCGCGTGAACCTTGAGGGCTGCAAGAAAACGTGCAGGTGTGTATCAAACGTACGCATGTGACATACGTGTGTGTATCAAAAGTACGGGCGTGTATCAAACGTACAAGTATGTATAAGTATTTATCAACCGTACCGGTGTGTATCAAACGTACGTGTGTTAATCAAACGTGCCACAGGTTAGATAATAAAACAAAACATAATACAAATTCAAATGAATTTCTAAACAAATGCCAACTGTTGTCGGAAATTACATCATTCGAAATGGCCACCTGAAGGCATCGACTTAGCCACACAAACTCGTTTTAAGTCTAGACATATTCGTAGAGAGAGAGAGAGAGAGAGAGTGTGTGTGTGTGTGTGTGTGTGTGTGCGTGCGTGCGTGCGTGCGTGCGTGCGTGCGTGTGTGCGTGCGTGAGTGTGTGTATGTATATGTGTGTGTGTGCATGCGTGCATATATGTATGTATGTGTCTCTCTCTCCCCCTCTCTCTCGTTCTCTTTAAATATCCTCTCTCTTTCTCTCTTCAAATCCCCTCGTCTCTCTCTTTCTCTCTTTATCTATATTTCCTTCCACTTATCTTCCTTTCTCCCCCTCTTCTCTGGACCCACACAACCCTTCATCGTCTCAACCACTCACCTTCGCCGTACGCCTCCATGCGTGAGCAGGTGTTGACCGTGTCCCCGAACAGGCAGTACCGCGGCATGGTGAGGCCGACCACTCCGGCGACACACGGACCTGCGACACGGGCCAAGACGGCCGGTAAGACACCGCGTCTACACTGAGTGTACTTATTGCATTCAACATAACAGTCAATCTTGTTTACCACTAAAGGACTGGCCAAATGAGAAAACTCGTCTACCAGAAACAAATATTTTTTAATATGCAGTGCCTCCAAAACGTGAGGTTCACACCATTTTACAGTGTTTATATTTTTTAGAATTGAAACACCCAATGCCTATTTTCCAGTATCACTCTCATGATATGTATGTATGTATGTATGTATGTATGTGTATGTATGTATGTATGTATGTATGTATGTATGTATGTATGTATGTATGTATGTATGTATGTATGTATGTATGTATGTATGTATGTATGTATGTATGTATGTATGTATGTATGTATGTATGTATGTATGTATGTATGTATGTATGTATGTATGTATGTATGTATGTACGTATGTATGTATTTATGTATGTATGTATGTATGTATGTATGTATGTATGTGGGTATGTATGTATGTATGTGGGTATGTATGTATGTATGTATGTATGTATGTATGTATGTATGTATGTATGTATGTATGTATGTATGTATGTATGTATGTATGTATGTATGTATGTATGTATGTATGTATGTATGTATGTATGTATGTATGTATGTATGTATGTATGTATGTGTATGTATGTATGAATGTATGTATGTGTAGGTAGGTAGGTATGTATATATTTCACTTTGTCAGATGAAACAGAAAGAGTTCCCGGCAAACGCAACTAGTTCCCCGAGTATAACTATTTTAGACAGTTTCAGCTTGTTTACTCTGAATAATGTTATTGTTTATTTTGTTTTAGTTTCCATATTCTTTGTATCAATCTATACCTAGACTAATAGCCGTGATGTGTTTTAAACCTGCTGCATTTCACTTTTTTATAATTTGTCTATGAATAATGAAATATTGTCAGTGTACTCTGAGTGTTTTGAAACCCAATTTATAACAGTATCATCATGTTTTGATGACAGGAGTTTCTCTGACGCTCTGCACGTGTGGTATGGGATTGTATTAATTTTTACAATGTTGATAGTATTGACGGCTATCAATGTTACATGTAAAGTTATTTTTACATTTTCTGAACATTGGATGTGTCCTACCGTTACTGACAGTAACACAAAATTTGCTTTTTTGTGCAATTTCAGTGTTTTTGTCATTAAACATACTTCGTCAACCACAACTGTTCAAGTTTAAAAATACCGAAGATATGCTACTACCATGTCTAAATAACTGGTATTTGCTTTGTCATCCATGAACCGGGTAATGAAATAACGACATATTTCACGCTGGTCTTATCAGTTCACAAAAGACCAACAAAGTTATGTTTAAAAACCGAGGCTGCGTAATCAATGCTAATCCTGCTTAATACCAGAGCTAATCCATCAGAGGTGTGGCTCTTAAACACACAGCGCCATCACACGGATGGTATAAACATTAAAACAGATACCGTACTAAACGACGAGACGTCCGAGATTGAGTGAGATCTGTGAGCGTTTGGTTCCACGGGGGACTGTTCCAGCTCGTATCTAATAGCTCTGATAATACCTGCTTTGTAAACAACTGCAAATTTGTATTTTTATGTGTATGTGAATATAGTTACATTTCTACTAGTTTTTATAATATAATATTATCTGATTAAAAGGGTATCCGTATTTGTTATTTCAAATTCGGCCTGAGAGCCAATCAGCTTCTCTACAGTATTCTGGGGTAAGGCTGCTCTGTCGGTTATATCGGCAGCCCATAAAAAAACAGGCGGCGTTGAAGGACTGAAAAGTACTGCCACCTCACGGAGTCTGCTTTCTCGATGCTAGCCTGAAAGCGGCGTGGTCAGCGTTGCAGTATTTTACAGAGGAGGGATTTTTCTGCTCTTGCTACCATATAATCTCCCCACGAAGACTTGTACATCCAGACATGGGCATTAAGAGTTGGTGAGGGGATATTTGTCAGCGTTTAGCATCGATTAAATCAGTCGCAAGCCGTTCGGACCCGCCGATGAGGCGGTGACCAGTGGCGCCGTACGGCGGATTGTGCGTCGGATATTAACGGAAGTGACGTAAAGTTCTGTCGCATCGCGGCATTGGCTTTCACGTTTACAACGCCACGAAGTCCTTTCTGGATTAACCCGGAATCCGAATGCATGCATGACACAGCGGACAGCAGAGGTAAGTATTCGAGACACTTGTAACGTCCCATGTTCTTATATATGTTCGAACGAAACAAGCCGGTGCAAGAGCTCAATTAGGCGTTGTCCTTTCCACAAAACCACAATGAGGCGCCACTGTCACATAACTACGTACGTTTCCTATACATAATACTCTGAACGGTTTAGATTCGTGAATCTGATTACTTTCAGAGCATTTTAAAGCTACCAGTAAATACATTTCAGCATCCATGTTATTATGCAAGCCTGTTGTACTTATATAATTAACTGAATGTGGGAGACAACTTAAAAGAAAATGTAAACTTACTTAAAGTATGGTCTTTCAATACTATGTTTATTTGCACTAGAAAAAATACCATATACGTATACCGTATAAAATATACGCGTACCTAGCATATACCATATACAATATACACGATACGTACTGTAAACCGTATAAAATACACACGGTGTGTACCGTATTCCGTATAACATATACCGTACCGTATATCGTATAAATTATATGGCACATACAGTATACCGTATAATAAATATGGTACGTACCGTATGCTGTATAAAATATACGGTACGTACCGTAAACCGAATAAAATATATGACACATACAGTATACCGTATAAAATATACGGTACGTGCCGTATACCGTATACAATATACTGTACGTGCCGTATACCGTATAAAATACACGGTACATGCCGTATACCGTTTAAAATATACCGTACGTGCCGTATACCGTATAAAATATACGGTACGTGCCGTATACCGTATAAAATATATACGGTATGTGCCGTATACCGTATAAAATGTACGGTATGTGCCGTATACCGTATAAAATACACGGTATGTGCCGTAGAGAGCCACATCGTCCTACTCACCGGAGTGGACTCCGATGCGCAACTTGAGCAGTTCGTTGGGCCGGTGTCGGATGCGGAAGGTCTGCATGGCCCGCAGCAGGTGCAACGAGAGCGAGGCGATCTCGCCGGCGTGGTTGTTGCCGTTGCGGATGGGTAGGCCGCTGACGACCATGTAGGCGTCGCCGATCGTCTCCACCTTGTACACGTCGTAGTGGTTGATGATCGAGTCGAACAGCGTGTATAGGTCGTTGAGCAGGTTCACCACCTGTGGGAGCCGGGCAGTCGGAGTGAGCGAGGAGCGGAATCCTGCGCTAAACGTTACGATCTAACAAGAGGCTCTCGCGTATCTAGTGTGTTCTCGTGAAGAGCCACCCAGGCCGCGGCCGAAGTGGCTTAAATACGTGAAGTGGTCTTCTCCAACAACAGTGACCAAAGCACGTTTATTGACGTTCTATCTGATTAAAACATTAACTATTATCTGAAGATAATAACTTTAATTAGGCGGGCTTTGATTGATAATGCCTGCTACAAATAAGGCCATTAAAAATAAAAAAAGGAAGAAGTGACGTAACGTGTCCCCAGGCAATTCCCGCCTACAGCGCTGTGAATCCAAAAAACTGCGCAAACAGCCAGGTACGACATTATCCCCCACGCGGGTTTGCCTGGGATTGTTGGTCGCACGACCTGTGCAGGCACAAGCGGATTCGAAACAGCATTCTCCCAAATGAAAGTCGGACGTGTTAACCATTACGCTAGGGCGCTCCGTATGAGACGAAAGGAGAGCGAGGTGTGTAAAGGTAGACCAGGAAGGGACTGTGACGTCACGACGTGTACCTCCATCGGCGTGCTCTCCGCCGACAGCGCTGTGAATCCACAAATGTCGCTAAAGAAGATCGTGACGCAGGCAAAGGTCTCCGGCACGACGGGCTTGCCTCGGATTAGTTGGTCGGCGACAGACCTGTGTGTGACAGAGATGGTCTGGATCAGTAACTACACCCAGTGTCAACACCCAGTGTCAACAACCAACACGCCAGAGGATCTAGTTCAATGTACTATTGCATTTCCGAAGTTCCATCGTTTCACGAAATGCATGTGTGTGTGTGTGTGTGTGTGTGTGTGTGTGTGTGTGTGGTGCGTGCGTGCGTGCGTGCGTGCGTGGTGTGAGCGTGTGTGCGTGTGTGCGTGTGTGCGTGTGCGCGTGTGGTGTGTGCGCGTGTGCGCGTGTGCGCGTGTGTGTGTGTGGTGTGCGTGCGTGCGTGCGTGCGTGTGTGCGTGTGTGCGTGTGTGCGTGTGTGCGTGTGTGCGTGTGCGTGTGGCGTGCGTGTGCGTGTGCGTGTGCGTGGCGTGCGCGTCGCGTGCGCGTGCGCGTGTACGTACGTATTGTGAGTGCGTAAGACTGTAAGTGCACAAGTTCTTGTAATTTGTCTCTGGATACCGATTTTATTTCAGTGTTTTAAAATCAGGTCAAAACACTACAGTACTGTTATGAAGACAAGCACGTGTCGAATGCATTGTACAGACGGCTGGGCACGGGACTGTGCATTTATTCTCGACACTGGGCGCAAAGTTAACGAGCTCAATCCGCCAGGGGATTTAGCCGCTATTCGCCAGACGGCGCTGTCACTCACTTGGGCAGCATGCGGTGCAGCAGTCCCTCTGTCTTCTTCTTCTCCTCCACGAGCTGCCCCGTGCGCTCCGCCACCAGGTCCTCCAAGTTGTCCTGGTACTTCTCCATCATCGCCATGATGTTGTCGAATATGTTCGGCTTCCTGGATTCAAAACACACGTGTTAAACACGTTTACCGCTCAACTCTAGAACTATTACTTGCAATCTAGATACTTATTTCAACCGCACCGTGGCATCCGTTTCGATTCCGAAACTATTTCGTCAGCAGATACAATCGCCGTCGTTTTCCGCTGCTTCAGCTTCAGCTGAGTCGCTCTCGACATTCCTTCATCCATAAATTATACTCCAGAATTAGTTTTGGAAAAACTTTTACTCACAGTTTACGTGGGTTTGCGTATTACTTAAAAATGTATCTCTTACAAAAATATCAAAACGTGTGTACAATATCTGATTGTTACATATGTCAGTTTAATACACAAAGTCATTAGAATTTTAATATGCACATATATGGATAGATGCAATGAATCTTGTTATTGTTACTTAATTATTTCTACTTACTTATACTACAGAGAAGCATGTTCACATGCATCAGAGATATAATAAACTATTAAGAGAAAACAAATCGTGAAGTGAAAATTACTATACATACGTATATTGAGAGGTTAACTAAATGTATAATTACTACTAGTGGCTCCGGTCATAGCGACTTTTCAGTCTTAACAGGAGTCACTGACCCCCATTTCACTGTTTTAAATTACTGATGTATGACGTTTTGTTTATGTTTCACCTTATGATTATTGAATTCATGTACTTATTTTGGGTCAAAAAATTAACATCTTGTTCTTGTTCTTGTTCTTGTTCTTGTTCTTGTTCTTGTTCTTGTTCTTGTTCCTGTTCCTGTTCCTGTTCCTTGTTCTGTTCTTGTTCTTGTTCTTGTTCTTGTTCTTGTTCTTGTTCTTGTTCTTAGTTCTTGTTCTTGTTCTTGTCCTTGTTCCTCTATCTGTTTTTAACTGACTGGTCTGTCTTCCATCCTCCTCTCTCCCAACGCATGTCTGGCCGCTGTTATTGCTCGCATTTGGGGTCCCTTAAATATGAGATGACGAACTGCTTGTATGACTAAGTGGTTTATTTTATATTTTGTGTAAATTACATTCCTTTTTAATTATAAAAAATTCCTACAACTTCTGTTACTGTACTCTCGAACATCACAAGAGAACTTCCACATGAGGGATACATAAAGGTATTTGTTTTTTATTTGATTTTGACCGGAACTGACCAACACCTAGAACGGAGCGTAACCCTGACACGTAACCCTGACGAGAAAGGGGCGGCTTGGTGTAAATTATATTCTGGAACCCACGTGTAACTGGCACCATGACCCGCCCTAGGTAACTAAATATCGAGAACTGTGATAATCCCTGTAGCATGTCGCCACGAGATCCGCAGACGCAGTTGCATAACAGCGACTACACCAATACGAAATGTATATACGCAGTAGCGCAATAGCGGCGTGTCTGGGTCTTAGTGTCCACGTGTGAATTATTGACATAAAAACCGCCCTTTATCATTAAATAAATTGTGAATTACTTAAAGGGATACTCCAATCAGTGAGAGATTCACACCATTTACATACATCTGTATAATGTATTAGTTGTGCATAGTAATTCTGCACAAAGATCGTTAATAAACAATTAATTATTGTATTCTGGGCGCTACCATCTTGAGACTTATGCGTCAGTGACGTAAACCGCTTACGTCATTGGCGCATGCACGTTCGAACATCCTATGTCTGTCCAATGGTATTTGATGTATCCAGTACGTCGCGGATTGCTTACGTCACAATCCCAATTATTAGCGAAGATTCCGCCAATCCTTGCCTTATTCAACAATGCGCCAGTGACGTAAACGATTTGGCTTACATCACTGGCGCATTAGTCTCAAGATGGCAGCGCCCTGAATCTAAGATAGCATGTTTTTGATACCAGTAAATTATAATTAATTGTTTATTAACGATCTTTGTGCACAGTTACTTGGCACAACCAATATAGTATACATATGTAAGTTAATACTGTGAACCTCTCACTGACTGGAGTATCCATTTAAGGAGGGTGTTAATTTTAAAGGTTCCCTTATGTTCTCCCGGTGCAATGTGCAACTGTGCACTGTGCAAATGTTTGACTGTTTTATATAAGTATTTGTAATCCACGACGCCAAGACGTAAGACCTGTTTCTTGTCAAAATACCACATATACATATTTATTTTAAAGGTATTGATGTTTAACACTTCACCACACGTAAATTTTAAACAGAGATTATAGAAAAGTGGGCGGCCATTACGTCATACCGTCGTTGGCCATTACGTCATACCGTCGTTGGCCATTACGTCATACCGTCGTTGGCCATTACGTCATACCGTCGTTGGCATACGGAAACATTGCGAACGATTCTTCTTCTACCTATCATTTTTTTATCGTCTTCTACCTACCACTTTCAATTCTTCTTCTACCTATAATTTATTTTCTATTATTCTTCTAACTACCACGTTCTATTCTTCTTCTACCTACCGTTGTCTATTCTTCTTCTACCTATAATTTATCTTCTATTATTTTTCTAACTACCACGTTCTATTCTTCTTCTACCTATCGTTGTCTATTCTTCTTCTACCTATAATTTATTTTCTATTCTTCTTCTAACTACCACGTTCTATATAACATTATCTTGCTGTGATCAGAGTAGTAATTTGATCGATTCGATTTGGAAACACTGTCAGACGTCCATATACACCAGCTAATATTGCACTACGACTAAAGCAGCATTCTATTCCTGCAAACGCGCAGATTTCATTAAAAAAATATAATAATAACAACAACAATAACAATAATACAAAGTCAAGTCGAGCCGATAACTTGAATTTTTCTTTTTAAAAACAAAACCATTAATGGGAACCTCATTATAGATGATAACACTGACTATTACAGTAGTGTAATGAGGTGCCGAGTATGTGCCAGCATTGACAAGTGTCTACAACTCTTTGGCCCAGTGCATCAACTTGATCGGCTCTAAATCTGAGTTTACTAGTTGTGCATGTAGAGATCGTATCAGTAGTAAGTTGTTGCTTTCGTCTGTGCTGAGCGGTGACAGTTTATTTTTTACTTTATTTAGATGTTGCGTCGTGTCTAATATGTCAGCCTTCTGGTTGCAATTTAACTTGATTTCGGTGGTTTTAACGACGTCGTCATCGTTCAGTAAACTGTACGACGGAGAATCCGCAAAGTTGGCGACGCAGTCGGTGCACCCTTGTCACCTGCAACCCGCTCATTCGCCTTATCTACGTTGCGTTATTCACACTTTCTATATGAGCGCGTTGTCGCCAGAAACACAGGAAAAGCCACTGTTCGTGGTGACGGATAATTTGAATTATGCTAGTTCCTTTCGCTTTCGAAAAGCGGCGCCAAACTTAAATTTTGTGAAACAAAACCCGCTCTAGCGTTTGGTTCAGCTATGATTTCGATCAATCCATTCAAGTAGAACTTACGCAGATCGTAGATGGAAACTGCGCAGCAACCAGCGAAATGGTGTTTAACATTGTGAGAGTACAAGTATGCTCGATGAAGTGATACATAATTAGTTTGGTACATAATTTCAGTTCAAAGTTCAAGATCCCAATCATGTTTTCATTTCCATTTTGCCAGAAACAACGTCGGCGGGTCTATAATGCAAATAATAACATTTCTGCCACTTGTGTTACGCTTCCATCGCCACACTTCAGTTGTGTGTAAATAATTTGATGAAGATAACGCTTAATGTTTTGTTTCACTGTGCACAGAGCTGAAATTTTCCGAGAATATATTACTAAAGCTGACATTATTATTATTATTATTATTATTATTATTATTATTATTATTATTATTATTATTATTATTATTATTATTATTATTATTATTATTATTATTATTATTATTGTTATATTCACTTATAACAACGTATTGTATATGGGAACGAATTCCAGCTACGACCATATAGACTAATTGCATGGTTCGAACGAACTATCAGGTCTAACTCCTAGACGAGTCTGACACCACGTCACCAAGTTGTCGACACAAGGTGGTGTAATCTCCCCGCCCACGACCACAAAACCGTTACACCAGCCGCTATAATATCGCTATCAACCTTCAACCACCCTACAGACAACCCGGAATTAAACCGCCTTTTTCCTAATTCCCCGCGTCGTCGAATTTCCGCCGCGCAATGCGTCACATTGCGGCGACGTTTTCGCGACGTTTCGGCGACACGGAGACGCGCTTTCTCACTTACATGCCGTCTCGCATCGGCTTTAGACGGGTGCGGATGGCCGGGAAGTCTGGCCGCACCTCGGCGGACTCCGTCCAGCAGTCCTGCATGCAGTTGATGACGTAATCCTGGCACTCGAGCAGCGACGTGTCTGGGCGGCACGGCTCGTCTCCCGTCGGATTCATCACCGCGTCGACGATCTCTGCAAGACGACACGGACACCGCGGTAAGAGATACGCTGCCACCCCCGGTCGACGAAGGCACACCGGACCATGGCGTGGGTGTGGTAGGCCCAGACGCGACCGGGCCGGGACACGACTCCGAATCCCGGGCCCGCGCGACCCCAAAGAACTTTTAAAATATTTTTATGCACACATCCACGTGCACAACATCAAATTTTGCACGACTCGACAGGGCCAGGATTCGACTCCAAAGAGTTTTTAAAATATTTTATGCACAATATCCAATTTTGCACATTCATTTATTTTGAAACATTTTATTCTGTTTCTGTCGAAGCGGTAAACCAACTAGCCTATGTAGAGCGAATAGTATTCTGACCTGTCAATTATGTGCTGAGCATCGGTGTGAATAGCCTCGTCCCATCGTGGGCACGTCATTGTATGTAATTACGTTTAGTCTAGTTGTGCTCCATCAACTGACTGGTAGTTAGAGCTATGGGTGACAAACATATATTTGACCTTCTGTCTACTGCATACTTGTTCCTGCGTGGTCGGCTCTTTAACTGCACACGATAGCAGGCCCAGATTTGATTTAACAAGATAACAAGATTTTACAAGATTGTCACCTAGAGAATTAACCCTAGATGGCACGAGGAAGCGCTATCGAGAGTCCAACCTATCCATTTAAGTATACACCGCCCTTCTTAGGTATATGTCGATTTTATTTTAAAATATATTAACACTATTAGCACCTACACAATCAGCTGATAATATTATGTTCCACTCATTTACTGTTGTTTTTGTTGAGAAAAAGAAACTTTTCTAATATCTAGTTTACACTGCTTCTTTGCTAACGTAGCTTCATGTCCTATAGTCCTTCTCTCTTCCTTAACAGAGAAAACGAAATTTCTATCAATATTTTCATACCCTCTATTGTTGTTAAACCACATTATTTTAGACGCATTTCATAACTAATATTCCTGAATTTTTGTATAATTTTGGTTGTTTTTGTTTGGAGTGGAATCGCATCCCGGTCGAATCTGAACCCACCACACCGGTGTCGTGCAAAACTCCTCGTGTACCAGTCTACGTGTGTGTTACGTTAGTCTCATTACCACTGCTGTATCACTCGTGTACCAACCTACGTGTGTGTTACATTAGTCTCATTGCCACTGCTGTATCACTCGTGTACCAGTCTATGTGTGTGTACGTTAGTCTCATTACCACTGCTGTATCACTCGTGTACCAGGCTACGTGTGTGTTACGTTAGTCTCATTACCACTGCTGTATCACTCGTGTACCAACCTACGTGTGTGTTACATTAGTCTCATTGCCACTGCTGTATCACTCGTGTACCAGTCTATGTGTGTGTACGTTAGTCTCATTACCACTGCTGTATCACTCGTGTACCAGGCTACGTGTGTGTTACGTTAGTCTCATTACCACTGCTGTATCATCCGTGTACCAGTCTATGTGTGTGTTACGTTAGTCTCATTACCACTGCTGTATCACTCGTGTACCAGTCTATGTGTGTGTTACGTTAGTCTCATTACCACTGCTGTATCACTCGTGTACCAGGCTACGAGTGTGTTACGTTAGTCTCATTACCACTGCTGTATCTTTCGTGTACCAGTCTATGTATGTGTTACGTTAGTCTCATTACCACTGCTGTATCACTCGTGTACCAGTCTATGTGTGTGTTACGTTAGTTCCATTACCACTGCTGTATCACTCGTGTACCAGGCTATGTGTGTGTTACGTTAGTCTCATTACCACTGCTGTATCTTTCGTGTACCAGTCTATGTGTGTGTTACGTTAGTCTCATTACCACTGCTGTATCACTCGTGTACCAGTCTATGTGTGTGTTACGTTAGTTCCATTACCACTGCTGTATCACTCGTGTACCAGGCTATGTGTGTGTTACGTTAGTCTCATTACCACTGCTGTATCACTCACACGTACTCGACCACTTCACACCTACTTCGCGACCACTTCACACATACTCACCACTTCACACGCACTTTGCGACCACCTTCCACGTACCTTGCGACCACCTCACACGTACCTCGCAACCACCTTCCACGTACCTTGCGACCACCTCACACGTACCTCGCAACCACCTCACACGTACCTCGCAACCACCTCACGCGTACCTCGCAACCACCTCACACGTACCTCGCAACCACCTCACACGTACCTCGCAACCACCTCACACGTACCTCGCAACCACCTCACGCGTACCTCGCAACCACCTCACACGTACCTCGCAACCACCTCACACGTACCTCGCAACCACCTCACACGTACCTCGCAGCCACCTCACACGTACCTCGCAACCACCTCACGCGTACCTCGCAACCACCTCACGCGTACCTCGCAACCACCTCACACGTACCTCGTAACCACCTCACACGTACCTCGCGGCGACCTGGTCGTGTCTCCGTAGGGCCCGGTGCGACCGACGATCTCGTACAAGATGATGCCGAAGGCGTAGACGTCTCCCTTCTGTGTGCCTCGCCACGGCGTGCTGGAGGCCCGCAGTAGCTCCGGGGCCATCCACAGACGGTCTGGCGACAGCAACAAGAGAACACGGGTCACGGAGACTCGAGGTGTCAGTGTCGGTGTCAGTGTCGGTGTCGGTGTCGAGCCACCCACACACATGGTCGCGG
Source organism: Ridgeia piscesae (assembly GCA_025642075.2). NCBI lineage: Eukaryota > Metazoa > Annelida > Polychaeta > Sabellida > Siboglinidae > Ridgeia > Ridgeia piscesae. Next base: position 97,764 of record JAODUO010001572.1, read on the forward strand.
GCGACACGGGGTTAGGGCGACAGGTCGTGTTCAGTCGAGTTCGTGTCACGTTATGACTATTAGGTTAGACGTTATGACTATTAGGTTAGACGTTATGACTATTAGGTTAGACGTTGTGACTATTAGGTAAGACGTTGTGACTATTAGGTAAGACGTTGTGACTATTAGGTTAGACGTTGTGACTATTAGGTAAGACGTTGTGACTATTAGGTAAGACGTTGTGACTATTAGGTAAAACGACAAATGAGAGCGAAAATTGACGATTGCCTGGAAGACGAATGACATTGTGGAAGAGATCTGGGTGTTGTGCGGCTCGATGGGAAGAGCTTGTGAGAGGGCGGATAAGTTGTGTGAGTTGTTCGATAAGAATGGATGGCGGCAGACTGAAAGCGGCAGCAGAGGTGGCAAAAGGACAAGGCGGTAGGAAAAGGGGGACAAGCTATGATTGTGGACAAGAATAAAGGAGTGGCCCGAGATGTATTCAGTAAATAATGTTAGTAGAAGTGTATTATTAGCGTTTTGTAAATAAACGCAGAACTTTTTGTTATTCCGAAATGAAACATACAGGTGAAAACGTCGACTGATGCATGATGTCGAGAACAAAAAGATTGGCGTCGAAGACGAGGATGACATGACGGTGACAGTGACGAAAACGATGACATAACGACGACGACGTCGACGATGACAGCTATAACAGTGTCGACGAAGATAACGATAAAGAGAAAGATGAAGATGGAAAAGACGACACCGCGGCTAACGACAACGACGACAAAAACAACAACAGTTATCGCCTACACCACTTATCCCTTCCTCTATTTCATCCCTCTCCCTCTCTCTCTCCCTCTCTCCTTCCTCGTTATTCTCGCTCCTCCCTCACCCTTCCCTCCTTCCTACTCCTTCTCCTCTCCTCTCCTCCTCTCCCTCCTCCCTCCTCCCCTCCTCCCTCCTCCCTCCTCCCTCCTCCCTCCTCCCTCCTCCCTCCTCCCTCCTCCCTCCTCCCTCCTCCCTCCTCCCTCCTCTCCTCCCTCCTCCCTCCTCTCCTCTCCTCTCCTCCCTCCCTCCTCCCTCCTCCTCCTCCCTCCTCCTCCTCCCCTTCCCCCTCCTCCCTCTCCCTCCTCTTCTTCTCCTCTCCTCCTCCCCCTCCCTCCCTCCTTCCCCTCCTTCCCTCCTCTCCTCCCTTCCTCCTTCCTCCTTCCCTCCTCCTCCCTCCCTCCTCCCTCCTCCCTCCCTCCTCCTCCTCCTTCCTCCTTCCTCCTTCCTCCTCCCCTCCTCCCTCCCTCTCCCTCCTCTCCCTCCTCCCTCCTCTCCTCCCCTCCCTCCTCTCCTCCTCCCTCCTTCCTCCTCCCTCCTCCCTCCTCCCTCCTCCTCCTCCCTCCTCCCTCCTCCCTCCTTCCCTCCTTCCCTCCTTCCCTCCTTCCCTCCTTCCCTCCTTCCCTCCTCCCTCATCCCTCCTCCCTCCTTCCGTCTTCTCACACACGTCATTGTTGTCCGTCCAGTGTACCACGTACTTCTGTAGCGGACGTACTCGCTCAATTCTGCCTCGGCCCGACGACGCAACTCGGACAGGCCGAAGTCGGTCACCTGCAATGTCCAGCGACTGTTGACCACGCAGTTCGAGCTCTTCAGGTTGCCGTGCGTGCGCAGCTCTCTGTCGTGTATGAACGTCATGCCCTGCAGCGACACCATGCGGGATAAAATACACTTACGAATCTGCTGGTAGCAAAGATAAGTTAAAGTGCCCATGACACGGTTATGGAAGTCCTAATTCTTCTTGAGAAATCAAATTTTAACTATATAAAATGCATTCACTTGTTCATTCATTCACAATTGAAAGCCTTGGCTGGTAGAACCGACACATTCATCAATCTGTGTGGTAATTTCTTTGTCAACTCGCAGTTGGTTCTTATATTCTGTTTGCGTCAATTTGTGACGTCAGCGGAAGAAATTTTCCCTGGCGAACCAATCATATTACACGAAGCAACTTACGCAGACGTTTGACGTAAATTACGTAATTTAGAACAAAAGCAGAAAACACGCGAAGAATTGAAAAGAGTGTACGTAATACGTATTGTCCTGGCTGATGTTATCTCTGATTTGTCTTTCTTATTATCATTTTCTTGCGGAAATTTGAATCTTTCTACAATATGATTATTTATATTTTATATCGGTCCCTTGGAATATGAGCAACAAATAAGAAAACCTGTGTCGTAGGCGTTTTAAAAGGTAAGGCGGGATGAATGAATGGATGAATGGATGGATGGATGGATGGATGAATGAATGAATGAATGAATGAATGAATGAATGAATGGATGAATGAATGAATGAATGAATTAATGAAGGAAGGAAGGAATGAAGGAAGGAATGAAGGAAGGAAGGAATGAAGGAATGAAGGAATGAATGAATGAAGGAAGGAAGGAAGGAATGAAGGAAGGAAGGAAGGAAGGAAGGAAGGAAGGGAAGGAAGGAAGGAAGGAAGGAAGGAAGGAAGGAAGGAATGAAGGAATGAATGAAGGAAGCATAGGTGGCTGGCTGGCTGGCTGGATGGATGGATGGATGGATGGATGGATGGATGGAAGGAAGGATGGATGGAATGGAATGGAATGGAATGGAATGGAATGGAATGGAATGAAATGAAATGAAATGAAATGGAATGAAGTAAGAGATGGATGAACGAACGAACGAACGAACGAACGAACGAACGAACGGACGGACGGACGACGACGGACGGACGAGGACGGAACGGACGGAACGGGACGGACGGACGGGACGGACGGACGGACGGGACGGACGGACGGACGGAACGGAACGGAACGGAACGGAACGGAATGTAAGAGAAGGAACGAACGAACGAACGAACGAACGAACGAACGAACGAACGAACGAACGAACGAACGAACGAACGAACGAACGAACGAACGAACGAACGAACGAACGAACGAACGAACGAACGAACGAACGAATAAAGGTATATTAGACAACGGATGCCAGTGAGTCTTTCATGTTTGGGACTCCAACTCCTGCAAGACTTGTTCGTACTTCACCAGTTCTACTTTAGTCTCTCTGCAATGGCGACACCAGTCTTCGTTTGACAGGTACATTGACTCATGTATCTACCCGTGAACGTATGATGTATCTACCCGTGAACGTATGACGTATCTACCCGTGAACGTATGACGTATCTTACCGTGAACGTATGACGTATCTACCCGTGAACGTATGATGTATCTACCCGTGAACGTATGACGTATCTACCCGTGAACGTATGACGTATCTACCCGTGAACGTATGACGTATCTACCCGTGAACGTATGACGTATCTACCCGTGAACGTATGATGTATCTACCCGTGAACGTATGACGTATCTACCCGTGAACGTATGACGTATCTACCCGTGAACGTATGATGTATCTACCCGTGAACGTATGACGTATCTACCCGTGAACGTATGACGATGTTTAACTAAAAGTATTGTATTTATGGCATATTCTGTCAATTGTTGCCAACTGCACGTGATACATGTCCTTTTACTCACACAATGGGCACCTTAATGTTTGGAAGTTATTAGGGTATGGATCAATAACAAATTAAATACCAAGAATCCTATGTCGACGGGAGGTGCAGCCAACTCCTGTTTTAAGGCCTATTTTAAATCAGCCCCAGGACTATCAAAACAACAGCCCCATACTGTCTGGCTGAAAGTGCATTTGTCTTACTAAATACACATCACAAGAGGAATTTAAAAAAAAAATTTTAAACACGTCCGCGCAGTTATAAGTTCTTAATTTGACATTTTTGTTGAGGTATTTACTACAGAACTAATTGGTGATAGTTATACCGCGTCACAGACTACAAAATGGCACGTACAATGACGTCGGTAACAACACTTGTTCATGTTTGCGCTGTTGCATTTACTTTTTTATTCAACCGATGTCTATAAACTGATACAAGCTGAAAGGCGAGCAAATAGTTTGACGTTCAGGCATATATTATATACCAAAGTGTTGAAATGGCCATTAGGGAATATCTACATTGTCGCTCCCATTGTGGAATATCTGCATCGTAGCAGTACCCAAATGTTCACTTATCTGTGGCAGTGATAACGACCACTTAAATCCGCGTTTGTACGATCCGAAGTCATATTGTGTGAACAGTCAGTGGCGTCGTAGGCGACGAGATTACAGCCTAGTTATCCAGTGTCAATTATCCAACTCTACTACACGACCACATCGCTTCAAATAGAACGGATGCTATTCTGAAGGGAGCGCTGAGCGACGTGAGACGACCTTGACCTGTAATACAGGTACATCTATTACGTCGGCGTTGGGACCATAAATCGTGAAAACTCGACGGAAGCGTGGCTCCGTTGATACGATCGGGTGTGCGCGCGCATGCGTGCGTGCGTGCGTGTGTTTGTGTGTGTGTGTGTGCATACGTGCGTGCATGTAAATTCGACTCCAAACTGTATCGGTTTACCTTGATTAAGTCCATTATGAGCGAAGCAATGAACATCGTGTCTAGTTTGACGTCGTCGTTCTCCAATATGTCCTGAAAGACACAAAGACATTTTCTTTAAATCAATCACGTGTACAAGTAGCCTCGGTTACCCAGACTCCGTGAGGTGGCAGCACGTCAGGAGACTTGGCTGTTGAAGTTATGTATACCTTTCACGGATTCGAAATAATATTTCAGTTGAAAGCTTTTCTGTTCATCACGAACCATGGCAATGTTCATTTTAGTGTTCCGTGTGTCACGTTGCATTTTGATGTCAACCTTGTATCTTTGAACTATTGTTTTGCTGAAAGTTAACTCCGTTTGTAACGGTGATTCAGCGTCCACAAGTTTGTGTTTGTGTTTGTATTTGTATGTGTGTGTGTGTGTGTGTGTGTGTGTGTGTGTGTGTGTGTGTGTTGGTGCGTGCGTGCGTGCGTGGTGGTGTGTGTGTGGGGTGGGTGGGTGGGTGTGTGGGTACGTGCGTGTGCGTGCGTGTGTGTGCTTGTATGTTTGCATGTGCGTGCGTGCCTGCATTAATGCTTTGAAGATATTACGCGAGTGTGCGTCGGGCATACATGTTTACATGTGTACGAGCTAGGTCTACGTTTACCTTCACCAGCCCTCACCTGCAGACTGCCCTTGGAGCAGTACTCCGTGACGACCGTCATGTTGGAGCCGTCGATACAGGCGCCGACGAAGGCGTTCACGTTGTCGTGCCTCATGTCCTTCATCTACCCGCACAGACACAGTCACAACGTTTATAATACTAATACTAACTTTACCAACATATATATATACATATATATATATATATATATATATATATATATATATATATATATATATATATATATATATATATATATGTATATATATATATATGTATATATATTTATATATATATATATATATATATATATATATATATATATATATATATATATATATATAATACAATGTAAGTATAAACGGTACAACATAACATACTTATTTTGTTAGAAAAAAGTATAATTTGAAGACAGTTCTCATAGCTGTATACTCATGTACAGTATTCTACTGATATTACGTCTACAAGATCAAATTAAGTGTATAAAATATTGCACGGATGACCAGTAAATGCAAACTAAAAGCGGCGTTACTAGTGTATAAGTTAATAACGCCTAGTTTAACAACTGGATTAAATTTAATGAGATAGTTAGAATGTATAGCCCCGTAGAAAAGGGCCTGCAAGTCTCGCGCGCGAAAACGAGGCTGGGGGCAGTTGGGGGCAGGAGGTCTATATACTCCATATTAACATATAGGACTTTGTTTTGTTTTGGTCGTAATAATCGAACTGTCCCGAAATAGCGTATTTCAGTTATATTGTCCGAAGGATTATTACAAGCAGAAGCAGTGGAACACTTTGCCGGTGACAATGATCACGGAAATCATGAATTTTAATCGATTATTATGGTGGTTGCCATGGCAATAGCGGCAAGTACTTGTGCTTGGCGATCTTGACTAATAATGAAAAGTGCCAGTTTTCGCGCAATACGACCTGTTTGGGCCAAACGTATACATGTGTTATGATTATGGGCATTTAGACAACTTGTCAGATATAAGTGCTTATCGAAACCACAACGTACAGCAATGTAAAACGCAAATCCCGTAAAAGACACATACAGCTTAGCATCGTGTCGATTATCTGCACTACGTAAATCGCTATGTGCCTATGATAGTGTGGTAAACTCAATATTAAATCGGACATTTAAGATAAGAAACGTATAACACAAGATATTTATGGACTGATTTTCCTAGTATTCATCAGTCGGAAGCTACAACTGTCATCCATCGTTAGAATATTATTCTTGTGTCCAGTCCCCAATTAGTCTCGCTTAGTCCCCAATAAGCTCCAGTCGCGCGGAGTCACGCCATGTATCGTGACCCACTTGCAGGCCCTATTGCGAGAACGTCAACTATCTACGCAGAGGTATTCGCTAGATGTCGCTACTGTATCGCCCTGGCGGCAACGTATTCATTGTCAGTTGTCCTCTACTGAATTGGGTGATGATTACCCATTGAAATCACGAAATACCACGTGACATGGTTACCATCAGGAAATATAGCTTTCACTACTACAACTACTACGTATACTGGACTATGTTACGAGTGTGCGAGAAGGAACGACCAAGATCTTCGTTCTTACCATCTTCATCTCCTTCTTCATCTGCCGCGTCAGATCGAGATGTCGTCTCGTGTACCTCTTCAAGGCGACGAGCTGACCCCGGTACGTCGCCGCCATTGTGTACACTTGCGCTAACGATATCCGGGACTCGATGGACGTCTGGCTGGCCACGGTCACCTGACAGACACGTGACTATATGTAAAACGTTGCTTCTTGTACCTAGGCGCGCAGCAGTCAATAGTAATAACCTGCGCGGATATTTGTATTTCAGGGAAAACAACCAATACAAGAAGGAAACAGGAAGTGAAACTATGTTACTTCCGGTTTGGGCCAGATTAATGCGGCATATTTTCTGATATTTTGCTTTGCAATTATCACTTTTATTTGTCTACGTAAACAATTTTCTTTTACTTATATGTGTGGTCATTTAAAGGATGTGCTTCAGTACAGTAGTGTCTAATTGTTCGTCTTCAAATGACTCAATTGCGACCAAATATGGAATACAATTACTACACATTTCTACGTTTTTACACATTGCTTTCAAACAGTATCGCATACCTACCGCTGCCTATTATATTTTA
>JAODUO010001572.1:110000-115000 GCA_025642075.2 Ridgeia piscesae
ACATGAAGCCTTGGATACCTGGACAGAAACATCGTCAATGTACGACATGAAGCCTTGGATACCTGGACAAACACATCGTCAATGTACGACATGAAGCCTTGGATACCTGGACAGAAACATCGTCAATGTACGACATGAAGCCTTGGATACCTGGACAAACACATCGTCGATGTACGACATGAAGCCTTGGATACCTGGACAAACACATCGTCATGTACGACATGAAGCCTTGGATACCTGGACAAACACATCGTCGATGTACGACATGAAGCCTTGGATACCTGGACAAACACATCGTCGATGTACGACATGAAGCCTTGGATACCTGGACAAACACATCGTCAATGTACGACATGAAGCCTTGGATACCTGGACAGAAACATCGTCAATGTACGACATGAAGCCTTGGATACCTGGACAAACACATCGTCAATGTACGACATGAAGCCTTGGATACCTGGACAAACACATCGTCAATGTACGACATGAAGCCTTGGGTACCTGGACAAACACATCGTCAATGTACGACATGAAGCCTTGGATACCTGGACAAACACATCGTCAATGTACGACATGAAGCCTTGGATACCTGGACAAACACATCGTCGATGTACGACATTAAGCCTTGGATACCTGGACAAACACATCGTCAATGTACGACATGAAGCCTTGGATACCTGGACAAACACATCGTCAATGTACAACATGAAGCCTTGGATACATGGACAAACACATCGTCGATGTACAACATGAAGCCTTGGATACCTGGACAAACACATCGTCAATGTACAACATGAAGCCTTGGATACATGGACAAACACATCGTCGATGTACGACATGAAGCCTTGGATACCTGGACAAACACATCGTCCATGTACGACATGAAGCCTTGATACCTGGACAAACACATCGTCAATGTACAACATGAAGCCTTGGATACCTGGACAAACACATCGTCCATGTACATTTTGAAGCTTTGGATACCTGGACAAAAAACATCGTCAATCTGCAACGTGAAGCCTTGGATACCTGATATATCAAAACATTTGCAATGTACGACATAAAGTCTTGAATACCTGGTACAAGAAAAAGCATCATCGATGTACGACATCAAGCCTTTACCATTTTGCGCCTAAAACATCGTTGATGGGAAGCCTTGGATACCTGAGATTTCAGACGACGTCGATGTCTGTTACACAACATATACCTTACATAATACATCCAAAGAGTGCCGTGTAATCACATGGTGTAATTATATATAGATTGTGTGTGTGTGTGTGTGTGTGTGTGTGTGTGTGTGTGTGTGTGTGTGTGTGTGTGTGTGTGTGTGTGTGTGTGTGTGTGTGTGTGTGTGTGTGTGTGTGTGTGTGTGTGTGTGTGTGTGTGTGTGTGTGTGTGTGTGTGTGTGTGTGTGTGTGTGTGTGTGTGCTGTGTGTGTGTGTGTGTGTGTGTGTGTGTGTGTGTGTGCGTGTGTGTGTGTGATGTGTGATTGCGTGTGTGCATCAGCGCGCGCGAGTGTGTATATATGTGGAAACAACTGCTATGACATTCCACAGGAGACTACACTGGACGTCGGTCGCAATAACCCCAGCTCGACTCACTCATGTACGAGCGCCCCTTGATGCGGTTGAAGATTGCTCTGCCGTTGGTTGCTCCGCTGACGCCGAATGCCTTGAGCACTTCGTCGAGGGCCCGGGCGTAGAGCAGGACGGCGTCGTACAGGTAGGCGGCGTACACGCTGATCTGAAGAACACCATAGCAAATTGTAGGTATGTATAAGACCATCTAAATGAATGGACGTAACCAAACTGGTCACCCAGAAGACAACAGACATTACCACCAAAGACCCATCTCACCCATTGCACGACTTTTATTGTGTTTAAATCTGCCTGTAGGTATGTGTCTGAGAGAGTACGCACCAACAGATAGTTACGATGCTTTTCTGCCAATTTCCATCGGGGGGATACAATGAAGAAACGAGTATGACCTGTGCAGCATCTCTGTTAACTACTACTACTGCTGCTGCTGCTGCTACTACTACTACTACTACTACTACTACTACTACTACTACTACTACTACTACTACTACTACTACTACTACTACTACTACTGCTACTACTACTACTACTACTACTACTACTACTACTACTACTACTACTACTATTAACATAATTATGTAAAGAAACTAATATCGTTGTGTTACTTTAATGTGAATTTCTTCCACATGAGATTTCCATTTAGGATCATTAAAGTTATTGCATTGCATTGCATTGCATTGCATTGCATTGCATTGCATTGCATTGCATTGCATTGCATTGCATTGCATTGCATTGCATTGCATTGCATTGCATTGCATTGCATTGCATTGCATTGCATTGCATTGCAATATAATGCAGTTTGTTGCGTAGAGCATCGCATATTATGTTGTATACTTCATTAAATTTCTCGTTGTTGAAAAAACTGGAGTTACGGCCAATGCTGTTGTTTACAAAAGATCAAGAGAAGTTTCAGAGCAAAATGCTACACACTTTAATTCGGGTGATATGTTTTGAATATAGGAAATACATAATTTGAAAGTACCATAGTAAACTGATATCGGAACTTTTCATCTATCGTTGTGATGTAGTTTTCAGTACAATCTGTACATATTCAGTTGTGTCTCGAGGAGGGGGCAGGCAGGTAAGTCTTCGTAAAAATGGATATATGGCATTTTACCACGATGAGACTAACTTGTGTGCGTGTGCGTGTGCTTGTGCTTGTGCTTGTGCTTGTGCTTGTGCTTGTGCTTGTGCTTGTGCTTGTGCTTGTGCTTGTGCGTGTGCGTGTGCGTGTGCGTGTGCGTGTGCGTGTGCGTGTGCGTGTGCGTGTGGTGTGCGTGTGGTGTGCGTGTGGTGTGCGTGTGCGTGTGCGTGTGGTGTGCGTGTGCGTGTGGTGGTCGTGTGCGTGTGCGTGTGCGTGTGCGTGTGCGTGTGCGTGTGCGTGTGCGTGTGCGTGTGCGTGTGCGTGTGCGTGTGCGTGTGCGTGTGCCTGTGCTGGCGTGTGCGTGTGCGTGTGCGTGTGCGTGTGCGAGAGTGTGTGCATATGTGCGTGCCTGTATGTGTGTGTGTGTGTGTGTGTGTGTGTGTTGTGTGTGTGTGTGTGTGTGTTGTGTGTGTGTGTGGTGGTTTGGTCGTGCGTACGTGCGTGCGTGCGTGCGTGCGTGCGTGCGTGCGTGCGTGCGTGCGTGCGTGCGTGCGTGCGTGCGTGTGTGTGTGTACCTGCGCGCATTCTCGTTCGGCACAAAACCGATAATTTACCAATGAGCAAACACACAAACAAACAATCCGATACGCCGTCGCCGAACTAATCAATTAATAAATGCCCGATCAAAGCAATTCTCGCCTCTACGCGGCCAGAACAATCACTCCGAGTGGTAACACAAGCCGTGAAGCCGCCTCGTGCCCTACGCAACGAGCTGCCCGGTCGCCGGTGACCGTGCGGCCGTGTTAATTGAAATAACACCGTCGGTCTACTCTGATTAATGGTTGGCGGCTCACGGCAGTTTCTCATCGGTTCGCAGTCTCGGTTTGCCGGGCACTGTCCAAATGAATCAGTACAAACGAGGAAAAGGAGAAACACAGAGGCGATTTGGCATCGATTTGAGCAACGGCCGGCGCCAGTGACCCCTTGTGTCCGGGATCGCCACGTCGTCCGAGCCACTTGATTCCTATCGGGTCGCGGAGAGTAGCGGACGTTTTATTGAAACCCTTCGCGATAAGAGCCAAACTGACGGGTCATTCAACCTTACCAGACTGCTCGCTCTCACAAGCCAGGATCGTTGTGCTGCGCTACATACCCCTGGCTGATCGATACCGCAAACTGTGGAACTTAACGAAGTAGAAATATAAAGTTATCGCAAATAACTTTGCCAGCCACTACTGCATCTGCGCATGGAGACCAAATAGCCGCCCGAAGTTGAAGACGGCTGGTGGAAGACTGGTGGAAATCCTAATATAATATGACCCATTCACATCCTAAACTTTGCCTGGAACATGCGCCCCATGTAACTGTAAACACATGACCGGAAGCCGTTCATACTAGTTGTGGACGATTTCATTGGATGAGGTTAAAAGAGGAGTTTTTGAAAGGATGTGCCAGGGTCAGAGAAGAGTTGGTACTGACGTAATCAGCCGCAGCGACCCCTGGCGCGCAAGGATACGACTGCTAGTAGCTAGGTGAAAGTGTTTGGCATGATTTACGCTGCCTACATCCGGGCAAGTTACTGTGTTCATGAACTAATCACGAATGGTTTCATAAATAATGCTCAACACTTGTTTTATAATACAAAATGTATTGACCTGTTTCTAACACAACAGCTATCCCAATGATCTTTGGACGTATGCGTCAGAACACACGTGACATATGTTGACACATTGTAAAATGACCAGTCAAATCGCCAATGGCTCGTTCTGTGCTACACATAATAGTCACCTATTACCCCGGCGCCCACTGTCAAATCTTATACGGGAGACCGGGGCTAGTTGTAACAACAACAACAAATTTCAGGTTAGCGGGAAGGTTTCTTAACCGATCGAAACCTTTGTCATGCCAAAGGTTCCACACATATCTCCTGAAGATTACTGGTGCATGATTAAATGACTGGTTTATTACAAATGTGTGGCATAATGAGTTATATGAGGTGTTTTAAAGTGTTACAAGTTACCCCAGTACGGGAGTACCTGTTTTCTTTTAAAACGGCGTAACTTTATGTCATGTCGACGGATCCACATAATATTACACATGACATGCTCAAATCTATTGACGAACATGCTGTGGTCTTGCTGAATAATTTGCATTAGCAGTGTTGTCTGCAAGCCCTCTGTTACAACTTACCCGTGTTACAACTAGTCCCGGTCTCACCTCCAGTGAGCCGGAGATACCTCTTGACGGTCTCACCTAGAGTGAGCCGGAGATACCTCTTGACGGTCTCACCTCCAGTGAGCCGGAGATACCTCTTGACG
>JAODUO010001572.1:120000-122500 GCA_025642075.2 Ridgeia piscesae
CGTGTCGTGTCGTGTCGTGCCGTGCCGTGCCGTGCCGTGCCGTGCCGTGCCGTGCCGTGCCGTGCCGTGCCGTGCCGTGCCGTGCCGTGCCGTGCCGTGTCGTGTCGTGTCGTGTCGTTCTTGTCGTGTCGTGTCGTGTCGTGTCGTGTCGTGTCGTGTCGTGTCGTGTCGTGTCGTGTCGTGTCGTGTCGTGTCGTGTCGTGTCGTGCCGTGTCGTGCCGTGCCGTGCCGTGCCGTGCCGTGCCGTGCCGTGCCGTGCCGTGCCGTGCTGCCGTGCCGTGCCGTGCCGTGCCGTGCCGTGCCGTGCCGTGTCGTGTCGTGTCGTGTCGTGTCGTGTCGTGTCGTGTCGTGTCGTGTCGTGTCGTGTCGTGTCGTGTCGTGTCGTGTCGTGTCGTGTCGTGTCGTGTCGTGTCGTGTCGTGTCGTGTCGTGTCGTGTCGTGTCGTGTCGTGCCGTGCCGTGCCGTGCCGTGCCGTGCCGTGCCGTGCCGTGCCGTGCCGTGTCGTGTCGTGTCGTGTCGTGTCGTGTCGTGTCGTGTCGTTCTTGTCGTGTCTTGTGATGTCGTGTCGTGTCTCGTGCTGTCATGACTGCAGTAGACGTGTCGTCTCCGTGCCGTGCGTGGTGCCGTGCCGTGCGTGCCGTGCCGTGCCGTGCCGTGCCGTGCTCGTGTCGTGTCGTGTCGTGTCGTGTCGTGTCGTGTCGTGTCGTGTCGTGTCGTGTCGTGTCGTGCCGTGCCGTGCCGTGCCGTGCCGTGCCGTGCCGTGCCGTGCCGTGCCGTGCCGTGCCGTGCCGTGTCGTGCGTGTCGTGTCGTGTCGTGTCGTGTCGTGTCGTGTCGTGTCGTGTCGTGTCGTGTCGTGTCGTGTCGTGTCGTGTCGTGTCGTGTCGTGTCGTGTCGTGTCGTGTCGTGTCGTCGTGTCGTGTCGGTCGTGTCGTCGTGTCGTGTCGTGTCGTGTCGTGTCGTCGTGTCGTGTCGTGTCGTGTCGTGTCGTGTCGTGCCGTGCCGTGCCGTGCCGTGCCGTGCCGTGCCGTGCTCGTGTCGTCGTGCGTGCGTGTCCGTGCCGTGTCGTGTCGTGTCTGTCGGTCGTGTCGTGTCGTGTCGTGTCGTCGTCGTGTCGTGTCGTGTCGTTCTGTCGTGCGTGTCGTGCGTGTCGTGTCGTGTCGTGTCGTGTCGTGTCGTGTCGTGTCGTGTCGTGTCGTGTCGTGTCGTGTCGTGTCGTGTCGTGTCGTGTCGTGTCGTGTCGTGTCGTGTCGTGTCGTGTCGTGTCGTGTCGTGTCGTGTCGTGTCGTGTCGTGTCGTGTCGTGTCGTGTCGTGCGTCGTGTCGTGTCCGTGTCGTGTCGTGCCGTGCCGTGCCGTGCCGTGCCGTGCCGTGCCGTGCCGTGCCGTGTCGTGTCGTGTCGTGTCGTGTCGTGTCGTGTCGTGTCGTGTCGTGTCGTGTCGTGTCGTGTCGTGTCGTGTCGTGTCGTGTCGTGTCGTGTCGTGTCATGCCCGTCGCGATCGAGCGACCAGTCGGCGGAACTAAATAACTGTGGCTGGTTTAACGGCGTGACGTAAACAGCAGCATCCCATTTCGACCGCAGACGGTACGCCGCACTGACATCCAATGGACGTGATCCGGGTGATATTGCCATTTCACAGATACGTTTTCAGTCGGGTCCGTATCGATGTGCAGACACGCGTTCCGCTGTTTCGGTTTATTGGGGATAGAAAAAAATTTACAGATTCGCGCGGGCTGGATTCGTGCTTTGACGCCAGCGGCGAGTATCGTGTTTGTTTGTGTCACGAGAGATCGCGTGTCCAAACGTGCCGAGTGATGCTTTCGGTTGCTGTTTTTCTGCGTACGACATACGACACAGGTAGCAATGTCCCTGCGATAGAAGCCGCAAATCGGTGCTTTTGTTTGCCATTAGCAGAAAAACGCTTTTAATAAAAGCGAATATATGTTTTTGTTATTATGCTTCGGTATAATGCGTTGCCTGCATTCTAACGAGGAGTTGAAAGTAGCTGGTCTGTCTTCTTAGTTTCTTCTTTGTTGTGTATGTTAAGCCGACGATTCCCAACAGAGACAACCCACACAAGGAGAGTACAGGCCCGCTCAAGGGAGCGCCTCAAGTCTGCTTCTAAATGAAGGTTGCAAAACTATCACTGCCACTCAAGCGGATCTGGGTTCGAATAAAATGTGCTGTCATTTCGAAGCGAAGGCAATTTCGTTGACTTCTTGTGAGCTGCTCTTGGAGACGGAAAGGGAGAGGGAGAGGGACGGAGAGGGACGGAGAGGGACGGAGAGGGACGGAGAGGGACGGAGAGGGACGGAGAGGGACGGAGAGGGACGGAGGAGGGAGAGAGGGAGAGAGGGAGAGAGGGAGAGAGGGAGAGAGGGAGAGAGGGAGAGAGGGAGAGAGGGAGAGAGGGAGAGAGGGAGAGAGGGAGAGAGGGGAGAGAGGTAGAGAGGGAGAGAGGGAGAGATGGAGAGATGGAGAGAGGGAGAGAGGGAGAGAGAG
>JAODUO010001572.1:130000-150000 GCA_025642075.2 Ridgeia piscesae
ACACACACACACACACACACACACACACACACACACACACACACACACACACACACACACACACACACACACACACACACCACACACCACACACACACACACTACACATGCCTCTGTATTGAGAGTACCTAAAGTAGTTTTAGTTTTATAAGCACTCCTCTAGTCAGACTTGTAGACGTATGTAAGTGTGCCCGGCAGCGAGTAACTCTCACTGATACATCAAAGTATTACACGCGAGCGTAGACGCAACACCGTACTCTATCTCAGGCTCGCAACGAAGATGAAGACAGATGGAACATTTTTAGGGAAACCGGAACATTAATTTTGTGGGAATGAGGGTCAAGTGTAAAGGTCACAACCGTTGCCGCAGCTCACGTGACTTGGACACACGGTAGTGACCTCTGCGGGGGGCGGGGGGCGGGGGACGGGGACGGGGTGAAACACATAACTGGAACTAAGTTAATAACGTATAAACATACTGCAAAATGGTGTCATTTGTAAATATATATATATATATATATATATATATATATATATATATATATATATATATATATATATCAGCACGTCGAGGAAGACAATGGAAGCCGCGGGTAGAGGGAGGAGTTTGTTGGAGATGTATACACACTATTTTCCCTCCAGGGAAACAGCCTTGGGGTGGGCTGAGGTGGGGGTATGCAGTATGCACACGCCTCACACACCCACACTCTTTCAGTTGTGAAATGTGCAGTTTACATCTAAAACCGAAGCGGCTTTGCTGTGTATTTCCGTCTGTCTTCTTATCAACTTTCCCAAAGTCAGTCCCACTTATGTCTATTGACCCCGTCTCTTGGGTTACTGGTCTGATTCCGTCCCAGCGTTCACACTCCCACGCCGTGTTTGTTCCCTCCCGATTATCCCCTCCGCGCGATATTCCCTCGACTAACCGGGAGGGGCGCGCTGTTTGTTTTTCTTTCGACGTGCGATATCTTCCTAACAGATGTCGGCCGCTCGACCGCTTGAAAACGTATGTGTTCGTGCCGTCTGTTGCATACACAGTCCACGGTTCAACGACGTCCCGCTGAAAACAGCGATAATTAGTCTGATTGATGTCTGCTTTCAAGTGGCAATGTCCCGCTAAGTACCAAGAAGAAACATCGCAGCTGTTCGGTTCCTGCTTCGGTGTCTGTCACTTCAAGTCGAACATGTTTCGCAACCAAAAACCCTTCCGGTTACGGCGCTGAGTTGTACCGCGGCCACTTCCCCGGGTTTCCGTCGAAATGGCGAATCAATCATTATGATTTCCGTCAGGGTAAAATGGTTCGAAAGCAGATGTTACTGCCAAATATGTCCACCGTACCTGTAGCTTCTGTTCTCTGTTGAAATTGCCTTGAAAGGTTACAATATAACTGTTTTTTTACCGATATGAAAATGCATATTGTAATCACCAGTAAAACAGGCAGGTGTATATATATATATATATATATATGAATATACAATCACAACTAAAAGCATAACTTAAAAATAATATTAAAGTGTTTGTCTATAGAAACTAATAAGTAGACACAGGTTGAATATTCGCCTTAATAATAGTATATATTAAGGCAATGCGACGATGTTTTCATAACGTTGATGAAACTTAAGTCTCTTTATAGAATCATAAATTCATGTGTTGTATTTGGGAGAGCTTGTTTGCAGCATTCATCGTAATCATGCATCAAACTTGCAGAATATATAATATATATATATATATAAAATATATATATATATATATATATATATATATATATGTGTGTGTGTGTGTGTGTGTGTGTGTGTGTGTGTGTGTGTGTGATATATGTGTGGTGTGTGTGTTGTTGTGTGTGTGTGTGTGTGTATGTGTATGTGTGTGTGTGTGTGTGTGTGTATGTGTGTGTGTGTGTGTGTGTGTGTGTGTGTGTGTGTGTGTGTTGTGTGTGTGTGTGTGTGTGTATGTGTGTGTGTGTGTTGTGTGGTGTGTGTGTGTGTGAAAGTGTGATGTGTGTGTGTGTGTGTGTGTGTGTGTGTGTGTGTGTGTGTGTGTGTGTGTGTGTGTGAGTGTGTGTGTGTGTATGTGTGTGTGTGTGGTGTGTGTGTGTGTGTGTGTGTGTGTGTGTGTGTGTGTGTGTGTGTGTGTGTGTGTGTGTGTGTGTATGTGTGAGTGTGTGCACGTATATTTCCTATTCTTTATATAGTTATATTAAAACGTGTAACTTCAATTCCGTGATTTCTGTTACTAGTGTATATTTCCGCCCTCCGTCTATAGGGCCCGTTATCCGGACACCCACGGATGCACATGCTATCCGGGACACCGATACACCGGTTTTACATGCTCCAGACTACACCGACAAGATTCGGTCGAGGACAGTTCTAAATAAACACCAATCACTGTCAGGTCTGATGTAATAGAGTATACGTATCTAAAAAGTATCTCGTCTGCCAACGTGTATAGTCTCTGTATACCGATGTCTTTAAAACAAAGTCCCACCATTTGGTTTGAAATGGGGGAGACTGGGGCTAGTTGTAAGAAAAACAACACATTTCAAGATTTCGGACGGTTTTCTTAACCGATCGAAACCTTTTTTCATGCCAAAGGGTCCACACATATCTCCCGAAGATAATCAGGGCATAATAAATTGCCCGGCCTATTACACGTTTGTGGTATAATGAGTTATATTAAGTGTCCTAAAGTGTTACAAGTTACCCCAGTACGGCAGTACCGCTTTTCTTTTAAAATGGCGTAACGTTATGGCGTGTCGGCGGATTCACGTGATATTATACACGGCATGTTCAAATATATTGATGAACATGCTCTCGTCTTGCAGAATAATTTGAATTAGCTGTTTTGTCTATAAGCCCTCTGTTACAACTTACCCGTGTCACAACTAGCCCTGGTATCCATATACTGTGTCCAAGTTCCCGTGGATTGTCACGTTCTATATATCACCGTATTGTACAACCATAGCATATTTAAATACTAGCCGAGATGCCCAACGATACCTGGGGAAACGACAGGCACCTACGTTAAAACGTTTGAAAAGAAATTTATTCAGTGTGTCCCAGATATAAATCGTGCGCCAACGCGCAAAAGGCAACACAATATTTTAAGGTGTTTTAGTACCCACGTACAGCGTTTTGAAATGCTGCACTCCCCAAGTCCTCCAATCCCCGGACAGTGTAAACAGTCTAAATCTGTTAATTATTCGGATAGGCCAGCTAGATCATTTGCAAAATTTCAGCTTGATTCACACAAAACTGACTTAGTTGTGGGGCCACACAGACAGATGCGAACTGTTTTGTAATATAGGGGAGACCGGGGCAAGTTGTAAAAAACAACACATTTCAGGATTGCGGGTGAGTTACTTAACCGATCGAATTGTTTTTCATGCCAATCGGTCCCCACATATCCCCCGCAGATAATAGATGCATAATTAAATGCCTGGCATATTATATTACATATTTGTGGCATATTGAGTTACATGAGGTGTCCTAAAGTTAAAATACTACACGTTACCCAGGTATGGCATAACTTTATGGCGTGCCGACAGATTCAGGTGATATTATACACTGCTTGCTTAAATCTATTGATGAACATGCTGTAGTCTTGCAGAATAATTTGCATTGGCAGTTTTGTCTGCAAGCCCTCTGTTACAACTTACCCGTGTTACAACTAGCCCCGGTCACCCCTGCGTAAACATACAACACCCGTTAAGACAGTCATGTGACTATTGCGATAACCCTATCACCGGAAGTAACAGCAACAGCAGAGCACAAGACACTCTGTTGCGCTCACTCGAACACACGTTATCTTTCAGATTTAAAACCAGCTGCTTTATTTCCAAATTAATGGCGGCGTTGCCATGACAGCCACGACGCGATGTTTACGTAGTCACGTAATCACATCACGATTGTCAATCAGCTTAAAAAACATTACCGCTTTGATAACTTTGACATGATCCTGATGGTGTCAGTATAACTCAAGAGATATACCCGATGGTTTAGTATTATGAAGAATACGTGAAATTAATGATTGGCACGGTTCTATCAGGGACGACATGGAGACGACGCAACTAGAGAGAAGAGGAATGAGAAGAAGTGACAAACACATATAAACGAAAGAAATATAAGAAGAAGGGAGCGAAGAAGACGAAAAGGAAGAAAAAAGATAGATAAAAGAAAATAATAATAAGATACACCGAGACATAGAAGGAGGGAAGACAGTGGAGAAAGAAGTCGAAAGAAAATAAAAATAAGAACCTTTTGCGCTTAAATTCTTAGAAGCCAACCTAATCTCAGAGACGCATCAAAATTAAAGTGTTGGTCAATCTTAAAAAACTGCATAGGCAATACACAAATTCCAAGAGATTTGTCACGAGCGTTTAATAAGTAAGTTTAAATGTAAATGACGACGACCTTCTGCTATATGTTCAACTGATCCCACCCAATAGGGATTATCGTTGTCCACGGCATCGGAGCGGCAACAGAGAAACCGAGTTACAATACTGAAAACGATAGGAATAATAAAGAACATTATGAAGCCACACGGTTACACAAAGCGGAGAATCTCGATGAAAATGCGACGAGAAACGTAAGATAGATGGAAATAACTGACCCCGTTATATATACAGTGTCCATATGTATATGAGCGAGGGTTATGTCGCCGGTAGAACGAGGGAGGAATGCAATCAATGCAGTTTTAATCAGGCGGCTCGGAGCCGCACGTTCATCAAGTCTTTGTCTTGACTGTCAGTCATGAACTGCGACACGCCAGGTGCCAAGTTATGCCAGGTCACGGTTGCTGTCGTTACGGCGTGCGTGCGAGTGTCGTAGACATTCTGATTAGGTCAGGGTCTCTTTAGGTTGTTTTCTTCCATATATATATATATATATATATATATATATATATATATATATATATATATATATATATATATATATATACTTGTGACAGAGATACAGCACCAAAGACAACAAAACAAGACAAGGATGTTCTAAGAAGAACAATAGCCGGATGGACAGCATTCGCCAAGCACCGCGATATCTTCAAGATAATATTGGAACAAGCTTGAAGAGACAACTCTACAAATCATGCGTACTTCCAGCAATGGAAACTTGGGCACTCATCACTCAAGCAAAGAACAAGCTAACAGCCGCACAAACAAAGATGGAAAGGAGCATGTTAAACATTACATACCGGGACAGGAAAACGAAAAACATCAGAGTAAGAGAAAAGACCAAGGTCACAGACGTGATTGAACAAGTCAAAAGACGAAAGTGGACCTGGGCAGGGCACGTCAGCAGGATACGAGATAACCGATGGACACTGCATAACCATACGAAAGGGAAGACCTAGAGGAAGGCCGGCGAGACGGTGGAGAGACGAACTAGACGGCTATTGGAAGAGTACCATCTGGCAGAGGATAGCGCAAGACAGGCAAATGCGGAAGCAGCATGCTGAGACCTTCGCCCAACCACGGGACACTATGGCTGCACAATGATGATGATGATGTAATGTTATATAAATATAAATCAATGAAGTTTGTGCGTATGTATGCGCGTGCGTGCGTGTGTGTGTGTGCGTGCGTGCGTGTATGTATAGTCCATGCCATGCCACCTTTTGTTTGGTTTTGTGAATATATTTTAATAACGTATTGCGCTACATTTTAATAACAAAGCGCGCTTTTACATGCTGGAATATTGCCCAATTTCAGGTGTCCTAAATACTCTGTGATTTGCATGATACACCGAGAACATGCAACCAATTTCAAATTTGTGTAAAAGGACAATTACAACGTCGGTTCGTTCAATTGAGCTTATGTGACGCCACGACAACGAATAACTAGCCCACTCATAGTTACCGTTTAGTCGTAATATGATGATGTACGTGCTATAAATAATTATTGTCTACCAAACAAACATAATGAGCCGAGCAAACGGCCGAAGCTGTTAAATATTTAGTAGTATTCTGCGGTGACGTACCCATTTATGAAAACGTCGTACACCATTCACACTCCGTGCTCACCGTGCAATCAACTGAGGTCAAGTGGCTAGTCACCCGCAACTGAAGAATACTTGTCAATTGGTCAACGAGGCAACCTTCTGAATCGCCGCTAGATGCGTTAAATACTTAATGCGAACAATTAGCGCCGCTGCATTTACGCCGTATCACCGGCATCTTCAGGTCAGACAAATTAACGCCGAGCTGCCGAACGTTTAATTTTTAGCAAACCACAACAAAGTGTCAAGATACGCGCCAATTTCACGGTAGATTAAACTGCGATGCGCCGCTGTCTTTACAAAGTGTCTGGGGAATATTGGAGTTTGACGTGAGCCGGTGTCAGCGCACATGTGTGGTCATCAGTCAAGGTCTGGAAGTGTTTCTAAATGTTTGGACAGCATCAGACAGTTGTCACACTATGGGGATGCAATTAAAGCATCGTGACACATGTAGTGTCACCGTCGTCGTTGTCGTCCTCGTCATCGTCGTCATCGTGTCGTCGTCAGTTTTATCTTCGTCGTGGCCGTCGTGATTCATCGTCGCCGTCGCCGTCGCCGTCGCCGTCGCCGTCGCCGTCGCCGTCGCCGTCGCCGTCGCCGTCGCCGTCGCCGTCGCCGTCGCCGTCGCCGTCGCCGTCGCCGTCGCCGTCGCCGTCGCCGTCGCCGTCGCCGTCGCCGTCGCCGTCGCCGTCGCCGTCGCCGTCGCCGTCGCCGTCGCCGTCGCCGTCGCCGTCGCCGTCGCCGTCGCCGTCGCCGTCGCCGTCGCCGTCGCCGTCGCCGTCGCCGTCGCCGTCGCCGTCGCCGTCGCCGTCGTTGCGTGTATTGTCAAGACAAACAGACAGACTCTGATCACAAGGCGGCCGTTGACTGTGACAGTTAAATCTGTACTCCCTCTAGGTGTCTGGATCCTACCAGTTGTTTGGATCCTACTAGTTGTTTGGATCCTACTAGTTGTCTGGATCCTACTAGTTGTCTGGATCCTACTAGTTGTTTGGATCCTACTAGTTGTTTGGATCCTACTAGTTGTTTGGATCCTACTAGTTGTCTGGATCCTACTAGTTGTCTGGATCCTACTAGTTGTTTGGATCCTACTAGTTGTTTGGATCCTACTAGTTGTTTGGATCCTACTAGTTGTTTGGATCCTACTAGTTGTCTGGATCCTACTAGTTGTCTGGATCCTACTAGTTGTCTGGATCCTACTAGTTGTCTGGATCCTACTAGTTGTTGGATCCTACTAGTTGTTGGATCCTACTAGTTGTCTGGATCCTACTAGTTGTTTGGATCCTACCTAGTTGTCTGGATCCTACTAGTTGTCTGGATCCTACTAGTTGTCTGGATCCTACTAGTTGTCTGGATCCTACTAGTTGTCTGGATCCTACTAGTTGTCTGGATCCTACTAGTTGTCTGGATCCTACTAGTTGTCTGGATCCTACTAGTTGTTTGGATCCTACTAGTTGTCTGGATCCTACTAGTTGTCTGGATCCTACTAGTTGTCTGGATCCTACTAGTTGTCTGGATCCTACTAGTTGTCTGGATCCTACTAGTTGTTTGGATCCTACTAGTTGTCTGGATCCTACTAGTTGTCTGGATCCTACTAGTTGTCTGGATCCTACCAGTTGTCTGGATCCTACCAGTTGTCTGGATCCTACCAGTTGTCTGGATCCTACTAGTTGTTTGGATCCTACTAGTTGTTTGGATCCTACTAGTTGTTTGGATCCTACTAGTTGTCTGGATCCTACTAGTTGTCTGGATCCTACCAGTTGTCTGGATCCTACTAGTTGTTTGGATCCTACTAGTTGTTTGGATCCTACTAGTTGTCTGGATCCTACTAGTTGTTTGGATCCTACTAGTTGTTTGGATCCTACTAGTTGTCTGGATCCTACCAGTTGTTTGGATCCTACCAGTTGTCTGGATCCTACTAGTTGTATGGATCCTACTAGTTGTTTGGATCCTACTAGTTGTCTGGATCCTACCAGTTGTCTGGATCCTACTAGTTGTCTGGATCCTACTAGTTGTCTGGATCCTACCAGTTGTCTGGATCCTACTAGTTGTTTGGATCCTACTAGTTGTCTTGGATCCTACTAGTTGTCTGGATCCTACTAGTTGTTTGGATCCTACTAGTTGTTTGGATCCTACTAGTTGTCTGGATCCTACCAGTTGTTTGGATCCTACCAGTTGTCTGGATCCTACTAGTTGTCTGGATCCTACTAGTTGTTTGGATCCTACTAGTTGTCTGGATCCTACTAGTTGTCTGGATCCTACTAGTTGTCTGGATCCTACTAGTTGTTTGGATCCTACCAGTTGTCTGGATCCTACTAGTTGTCTGGATCCTACTAGTTGTCTGGATCCTACTAGTTGTTTGGATCCTACAGTTGTCTGGATCCTACCAGTTGTCTGGATCCTACTAGTTGTCTGGATCCTACTAGTTGTCTGGATCCTACTAGTTGTCTGGATCCTACTAGTTGTCTGGATCCTACTAGTTGTCTGGATCCTACTAGTTGTCTGGATCCTACTAGTTGTCTGGATCCTACTAGTTGTCTGGATCCTACCAGTTGTCTGGATCCTACTAGTTGTCTGGATCCTACTAGTTGTCTGGATCCTACTAGTTGTCTGGATCCTACTAGTTGTCTGGATCCTACTAGTTGTCTGGATCCTACTAGTTGTCTGGATCCTACTAGTTGTCTGGATCCTACTAGTTGTTTGGATCCTACCAGTTGTTGGATCCTACCAGTTGTCTGGATCCTACTAGTTGTCTGGATCCTACTAGTTCTTTGGATCCTACTAGTTGTCTGGATCCTACTAGTTGTCTGGATCCTACTAGTTTTGGATCCTACTAGTTGTTGGATCCTACTAGTTGTCTGGATCCTACTAGTTGTCTGGATCCTACTAGTTGTCTTTGGGTCCTACCAGTTGTCTGGATCCTACTAGTTGTCTGGATCCTACTAGTTGTCTGGATCCTACTAGTTGTCTGGATCCTACTAGTTGTCTGGATCCTACTAGTTCTTTGGATCCTACTAGTTGTCTGGATCCTACTAGTTGTCTGGATCCTACTAGTTCTTTGGATCCTACTAGTTGTCTGGATCCTACCAGTTGTCTGGATCCTACTAGTTGTCTGGATCCTACTAGTTGTCTGGATCCTACCAGTTGTCTGGATCCTACTAGTTGTCTGGATCCTACTAGTTGTCTGGATCCTACCAGTTGTCTGGATCCTACTAGTTCTTTGGATCCTACTAGTTATCTGGATCCTACTAGTTGTCTGGATCCTACTAGTTGTCTGGATCCTACCAGTTGTCTGGATCCTACTAGTTGTCTGGATCCTACCAGTTGTCTGGATCCTACTAGTTGTTTGGATCCTACCAGTTGTCTGGATCCTACTAGTTGTCTGGATCCTACCAGTTGTCTGGATCCTACCAGTTGTCTGGATCCTACTAGTTCTTTGGATCCTACAGTTATCTGGATCCTACTAGTTGTCTGGATCCTACTAGTTGTCTGGATCCTACTAGTTGTCTGGATCCTACAGTTGTCTGGATCCTACCAGTTGTCTGGATCCTACTAGTTGTCTGGATCCTACCAGTTGTCTGGATCCTACTAGTTGTCTGGATCCTACCAGTTGTCTGGATCCTACCAGTTGTCTGGATCCTACTAGTTGTCTGGATCCTACTAGTTGTCTGGATCCTACTAGTTGTCTGGATCCTACTAGTTGTCTGGATCCTACTAGTTGTCTGGATCCTACTAGTTGTCTGGATCCTACTAGTTGTCTGGATCCTACCAGTTGTCTGGATCCTACTAGTTGTCTGGATCCTACTAGTTGTCTGGATCCTACCAGTTGTCTGGATCCTACCAGTTGTCTGGATCCTACCAGTTGTCTGGATCCTACCAGTTGTCTGGATCCTACCAGTTGTCTGGATCCTACCAGTTGTCTGGATCCTACCAGTTGTCTGGATCCTACCAGTTGTCTGGATCCTACTAGTTGTCTGGATCCTACCAGTTGTCTGGATCCTACCAGTTGTCTGGATCCTACTAGTTGTCTGGATCCTACCAGTTGTCTGGATCCTACTAGTTGTCTGGATCCTACTAGTTGTCTGGATCCTACCAGTTGTCTGGATCCTACCAGTTGTCTGGATCCTACCAGTTGTCTGGATCCTACTAGTTGTCTGGATCCTACTAGTTGTCTGGATCCTACTAGTTGTCTGGATCCTACTAGTTGTCTGGATCCTACCAGTTGTCTGGATCCTACCAGTTGTCTGGATCCTACTAGTTGTCTGGATCCTACCAGTTGTCTGGATCCTACCAGTTGTCTGGATCCTACCAGTTGTCTGGATCCTACTAGTTGTCTGGATCCTACTAGTTGTCTGGATCCTACTAGTTGTCTGGATCCTACTAGTTGTCTGGATCCTACTAGTTGTCTGGATCCTACTAGTTGTCTGGATCCTACTAGTTGTCTGGATCCTACTAGTTGTCTGGATCCTACTAGTTGTCTGGATCCTACTAGTTGTCTGGATCCTACTAGTTGTCTGGATCCTACCAGTTGTCTGGATCCTACTAGTTGTCTGGATCCTACCAGTTGTCTGGATCCTACTAGTTGTCTGGATCCTACTAGTTGTCTGGATCCTACAGTTGTCTGGATCCTACTAGTTGTCTGGATCCTACTAGTTGTCTGGATCCTACTAGTTGTCTGGATCCTACTAGTTGTCTGGATCCTACCAGTTGTCTGGATCCTACTAGTTGTCTGGATCCTACCAGTTGTCTGGATCCTACCAGTTGTCTGGATCCTACCAGTTGTCTGGATCCTACTAGTTGTCTGGATCCTACCAGTTGTCTGGATCCTACCAGTTGTCTGGATCCTACTAGTTGTCTGGATCCTACCAGTTGTCTGGATCCTACCAGTTGTCTGGATCCTACTAGTTGTCTGGATCCTACCAGTTGTCTGGATCCTACCAGTTGTCTGGATCCTACCAGTTGTCTGGATCCTACTAGTTGTCTGGATCCTACTAGTTGTCTGGATCCTACCAGTTGTCTGGATCCCACTAGTTGTCTGGATCCTACTAGTTGTCTGGATCCTACCAGTTGTCTGGATCCTACCAGTTGTCTGGATCCTACCAGTTGTCTGGATCCTACTAGTTGTTTGGATCCTACTAGTTGTCTGGATCCTACTAGTTGTCTGGATCCTACTAGTTGTCTGGATCCTACCAGTTGTCTGGATCCTACTAGTTGTCTGGATCCTACTAGTTGTCTGGATCCTACTAGTTGTCTGGATCCTACCAGTTGTCTGGATCCTACTAGTTGTCTGGATCCTACTAGTTGTCTGGATCCTACCAGTTGTCTGGATCCTACTAGTTATCTGGATCCTACTAGTTGTCTGGATCCTACTAGTTGTCTGGATCCTACTAGTTGTCTGGATCCTACTAGTTGTCTGGATCCTACTAGTTGTCTGGATCCTACCAGTTGTCTGGATCCTACCAGTTGTCTGGATCCTACCAGTTGTCTGGATCCCACTAGTTGTCTGGATCCTACTAGTTGTCTGGATCCTACCAGTTGTCTGGATCCTACCAGTTGTCTGGATCCTACTAGTTGTCTGGATCCTACTAGTTGTCTGGATCCTACCAGTTGTCTGGATCCTACTAGTTGTCTGGATCCTACTAGTTGTCTGGATCCTACTAGTTGTCTGGATCCTACTAGTTGTCTGGATCCTACTAGTTGTCTGGATCCTACCAGTTGTCTGGATCCCACTAGTTGTCTGGATCCTACTAGTTGTCTGGATCCTACTAGTTGTCTGGATCCTACCAGTTGTCTGGATCCTACTAGTTGTCTGGATCCTACTAGTTGTCTGGATCCCACTAGTTGTCTGGATCCTACTAGTTGTCTGGATCCTACTAGTTGTCTGGATCCTACCAGTTGTCTGGATCCCACTAGTTGTCTGGATCCTACTAGTTGTCTGGTTCCTACCAGTTGTCTGGATCCTACCAGTTGTCTGGATCCCACTAGTTGTCTGGATCCTACCAGTTGTCTGGATCCTACCAGTTGTCTGGATCCTACTAGTTGTCTGGATCCCACTAGTTGTCTGGATCCTACCAGTTGTCTGGATCCTACTAGTTGTCTGGATCCTACTAGTTGTCTGGATCCTACCAGTTGTCTGGATCCTACCAATTGTCTGGTTCCTACCAGTTGTCTGGATCCTACCAGTTGTCTGGTTCCTACCAGTTGTCTGGATCCTACCAGTTGTCTGGATCCCACTAGTTGTCTGGATCCTACTAGTTGTCTGGATCCTACCAGTTGTCTGGATCCTACCAGTTGTCTGGATCCTACCAGTTGTCTGGATCCTACCAATTGTCTGGATCCTACTAGTTGTTTGGATCCTACTAGTTGTCTGGATCCTACTAGTTGTCTGGATCCTACTAGTTGTTTGGATCCTACCAGTTGTCTGGATCCTACCAGTTGTCTGGATCCTACTAGTTGTCTGGATCCTACCAGTTGTCTGGATCCTACCAGTTGTCTGGATCCCACTAGTTGTCTGGATCCTACTAGTTGTCTGGTTCCTACCAGTTGTCTGGTTCCTACTAGTTGTCTGGATCCTACCAGTTGTCTGGATCCTACTAGTTGTCTGGATCCTACTAGTTGTCTGGATCCTACTAGTTGTCTGGATCCTACTAGTTGTCTGGATCCTACCAGTTGTCTGGATCCTACCAGTTGTCTGGATCCTACCAGTTGTCTGGATCCTACCAATTGTCTGGTTCCTACCAGTTGTCTGGATCCTACCAGTTGTCTGGATCCTACCAGTTGTCTGGTTCCTACTAGTTGTCTGGATCCTACCAGTTGTCTGGATCCTACCAGTTGTCTGGATCCCACCAGTTGTCTGGATCCTACCAGTTGTCTGGATCCTACTAGTTGTCTGGATCCTACCAGTTGTCTGGATCCTACCAGTTGTCTGGATCCTACTAGTTGTCTGGATCCTACCAGTTGTCTGGATCCTACCAATTGTCTGGTTCCTACCAGTTGTCTGGATCCTACCAGTTGTCTGGATCCTACCAGTTGTCTGGATCCTACCAGTTGTCTGGATCCTACTAGTTGTCTGGATCCTACTAGTTGTCTGGATCCTACTAGTTGTCTGGATCCTACTAGTTGTCTGGATCCTACCAGTTGTCTGGATCCTACCAGTTGTCTGGATCCTACCAGTTGTCTGGATCCTACTAGTTGTCTGGATCCTACTAGTTGTCTGGATCCTACTAGTTGTCTGGATCCTACTAGTTCTTTGGATCCTACCAGTTGTCTGGATCCTACTAGTTGTCTGGATCCTACTAGTTGTCTGGATCCTACTAGTTCTTTGGATCCTACTAGTTGTCTGGATCCTACTAGTTCTTTGGATCCTACTAGTTGTCTGGATCCTACTAGTTGTCTGGATCCTACTAGTTGTCTGGATCCTACTAGTTCTTTGGATCCTACTAGTTGTCTGGATCCTACTAGTTGTCTGGATCCTACTAGTTGTCTGGATCCTACTAGTTGTTTGGATCCTACCAGTTGTCTGGATCCTACTAGTTGTCTGGATCCTACTAGTTGTCTGGATCCTACTAGTTCTTTGGATCCTACCAGTTGTCTGGATCCTACTAGTTGTCTGGATCCTACCAGTTGTCTGGATCCTACCAGTTGTCTGGATCCTACTAGTTCTTTGGATCCTACTAGTTATCTGGATCCTACTAGTTGTCTGGATCCTACTAGTTGTCTGGATCCTACTAGTTGTCTGGATCCTACCAGTTGTCTGGATCCTACTAGTTGTCTGGATCCTACCAGTTGTCTGGATCCCACTAGTTGTCTGGATCCTACTAGTTGTCTGGATCCTACTAGTTGTCTGGATCCTACCAGTTGTCTGGATCCCACTATCTGGATCCTACTAGTTGTCTGGATCCTACTAGTTGTCTGGATCCTACCAGTTGTCTGGATCCCACTAGTTGTCTGGATCCTACTAGTTGTCTGGATCCTACTAGTTGTCTGGATCCTACTAGTTGTTTGGATCTCACCAGTTGTCTGATCCCACCAGTTGTCTAGATCCTACTGTCTGGGATCCCAATAGTTGTCTGGATTCAACAGTTGTCTGATCCTACCACTGTCTGGTTCCTACCAGCTAGTCTGAACTTACCAGTTGTCTGGATCTTCACTAATTGTTCAGATCCTACCAGTTGTCTGATCCAACAATTGGTCTGGTTCCTACCAGTGGGTTTGATCTACCAGTTGTCTGGATCCTACCAGTTGTCTGGATCCTACCAGTTAGTTGTCTGGATCCTACTAGTTGTTTGGATCCTACCAGTTGTCTGGATCCTACCAGTTGTCTGGATCCTACTAGTTGTCTGGATCCTACTAGTTGTCTGGATCCTACCAGTTGTCTGGATCCTACCAGTTGTCTGGATCCTACCAGTTGTCTGGATCCTACCAATTGTCTGGATCCTACTAGTTGTCTGGATCCTACCAGTTGTCTGGATCTTTACCAATTGTCTGGTCTTACTGTTTGATCTCACGAAGTGGTTTGATCTTTTGATGAAGTTGGTTTGATCCTACCAGCTGGCTTGACTTTAGATAGTTGTCTGGATCTCACCAGCTATTTGGATCCTACCAATTGCCTGGTTCCTACCAGTTGTTTGATCCTACCAATTGTCTGGATCCTACTAGTTGTCTGGATCCTACTAGTGTCTGGATCCCACTAGTTGTCTGGATCCTACTAGTTGTCTGGATCCTACCAGTTGTTCATACTAGTTGTCTGGATCCTACCAGTTGTCTGGATCCTACTAGTTGTCTGGATCCTACTAGTTGTCTGGATCCTACCAGTTGTCTGGATCCTACTAGTTGTCTGGATCCTACTAGTTGTCTAGATCCTACCAGTTGTCTGGATCCTACTAGTTGTCTGGATCCTACTAGTTGTCTGGATCCTACCAGTTGTCTGGATCCTACCAGTTGTCTGGATCCTACCAGTTGTCTGGATCCTACCAATTGTCTGGATCCTACCAGTTGTCTGGATCCTACTAGTTGTCTGGATCCTACTAGTTGTCTGGATCCTACCAGTTGTCTGGATCCTACCAATTGTCTGGTTCCTACCAGTTGTCTGGATCCTACCAGTTGTCTGGATCCTACTAGTTGTCTGGATCCTACCAGTTGTCTGGATCCCACTAGTTGTCTGGATCCTACCAGTTGTCTGGATCCTACTAATTGTCTGGTTCACCAGTTGTTTATCCTACCACCATTTGACTTTATTAGTTGTCTGATCAATAGTTGGTTTGATCTTATTAGCGGTTTTGACTCGCTGATATGTTGTCTGGATCCTTACTAGTTGTCTGGATCCTACCAATTGTCTGGATCCTACCAGTGTCTGGATCCTACCAATTGTCTGGATCCTACCAGTTGTCTGGATCCTACCTTGTCTGGATCCTACCAGTTGTCTGGATCCTACCAATTGTCTGGATCCTACTTGTCTGGATCCCACTAGTTGTCTGGATCCTACTAGTTCTTTGGATCCTACTAGTTGTCTGATCCTACTAGTTCCTTGGATCCATGAAGCTGTCTGATCCCGCTTAGTTGTCTGATCCCAGCTATTGTCTGATCCTACTAGTTCTTTGATCCTATCAGTTGTCTGGATCCTACTCAGTTGTCTGATCCTAATGAAGTTTGATCCTACTAGTTGTTTGGATCCTACCAGTTGTCTGATCTCTGATTAGTTGTCTGATCCTGCCAGTTGTCTGATCCTCTACTAGTTCTCTGATCCTGCTCAGCATTCAGATCTCACTAGTTGTCTGATCCTACCCAGTTGTCTGGATCCTACCAGTTGTCTGGATCCTACTAGTTCTTTGGATCCTACTAGTTATCTGGATCCTACTAGTTGTCTGGATCCTACTAGTTGTCTGGATCCTACTAGTTGTCTGGATCCTACCAGTTATCTGGATCCTACTAGTTGTCTGGATCCTACCAGTTGTCTGGATCCCACTAGTTGTCTGGATCCTACTAGTTGTTTGGATCCTACTAGTTGTCTGGATCCTACCAGTTGTCTGGATCCCACTAGTTGTCTGGATCCTACTAGTTGTCTGGATCCTACTAGTTGTCTGGATCCTACTAGTTGTCTGGATCCTACTAGTTGTCTGGATCCCACTAGTTGTCTGGATCCTACTAGTTGTCTGGATCCTACTAGTTGTCTGGATCCTACTAGTTGTTTGGATCCTACTAGTTGTCTGGATCCTACTAGTTGTCTGGATCCTACCAGTTGTCTGGATCCTACTAGTTGTCTGGATCCTACCAGTTGTCTGGATCCTACCAATTGTCTGGTTCCTACCAGTTGTCTGGATCCTACCAGTTGTCTGGATCCTACCAATTGTCTGGATCCTACCAGTTGTCTGGATCCTACCAATTGTCTGGTTCCTACCAGTTGTCTGGATCCTACCAGTTGTCTGGATCCTACCAATTGTCTGGATCCTACCAGTTGTCTGGATCCTACCAGTTGTCTGGATCCTACCAGTTGTCTGGATCCTACCAGTTGTCTGGATCCTACTAGTTGTCTGGATCCTACTAGTTGTCTGGATCCTACTAGTTGTCTGGATCCTACCAGTTGTCTGGATCCTACCAGTTGTCTGGATCCTACCAGTTGTCTGGATCCTACCAATTGTCTGGATCCTACCAGTTGTCTGGATCCCACTAGTTGTCTGGATCTTACCAATTGTCTGGTTCCTACCAGTTGTTTGGATCCTACCAGTTGTCTGGATCCCTCCAGTTGTCTGGATCCCACCAGTTGTCTGGATCCTACTAGTTGTCTGGATCCTACCAGTTGTCTGGATCCTACCAATTGTCTGGTTCCTACTCAGTTGTTTGGATCCTACTCAATTGTCTGATCCTAATTATTGTCTGGATCCCATTAGAAGGGTTTGATCCTACTAGTTGTCTGATCCCACTAGTTGTCTGACTTACCAGTTGTCTGGATCCTACCAGTTGTTTGGATCCTACCAGTTGTCTGGATCCTACCAGTTGTCTGGATCCTACTAGTTGTCTGGATCCTACTAGTTGTCTGGATCCTACTAGTTGTCTGGATCCTACTAGTTGTCTGGATCCTACCAGTTGTCTGGATCCTACTAGTTGTCTGGATCCTACCAGTTGTCTGGATCCTACCAGTTGTCTGGATCCTACCAGTTGTCTGGATCCTACCAGTTGTCTGGATCCTACCAATTGTCTGGATCCTACCAGTTGTCTGGATCCCACTAGTTGTCTGGATCCTACCAGTTGTCTGATCCTACCAGCTGTTCGGGATCTTACCACTTGTCTGTCTCACTGTTTTGCCCTGGGGACCTCACTATTGTCTAGAGAACTTCTAATAGTTGTCTGGATCCCACTCAGTTGTCTGATCCTAATAGCTTGTCTGACCACCAGTTGTCTGGATCCTACTAGTTGTCTGGTTCCTACCAGTTGTCTGGATCCTACCAATTGTCTGGATCTTAGGTTGGTCTGGATCCTACTAGTTGTCTGGATCCTACTAGTTGTCTGGATCCTACCAGTTGTCTGGATCCTACCAGTTGTCTGGATCCTACTAGTTGTCTGGATCCTACTAGTTGTCTGGATCCTACCAGTTGTCTGGATCCTACCAATTGTCTGGTTCCTACCAGTTGTCTGGATCCTACCAATTGTCTGGATCCTACCAGTTGTCTGGATCCTACCAATTGTCTGGATCCTACTAGTTGTCTGGATCCTACTAGTTGTCTGGATCCTACTAGTTGTCTGGATCCTACTAGTTGTCTGGATCCTACCAATTGTCTGGATCCTACCAGTTGTCTGGATCCTACCAGTTGTCTGGATCCTACCAGTTGTCTGGATCCTACTAGTTGTCTGGATCCTACCAATTGTCTGGATCCTACTAGTTGTCTGGATCCTACCAATTGTCTGGATCCTACCAATTGTCTGGATCCTACTAGTTGTCTGGATCCTACCAACTGTCTGATCTGCACCAATTGTCTGATCTCACGAAGCGAGCTGATCCTACCAGCTGTCTGGATCCCACCAGTTGTCTGGATCCTACCAGTTGTCTGGATCCTACTAGTTGTCTGGATCCTACTAGTTGTCTGGATCATACTAGTTGTCTGGATCCTACCAGTTGTCTGGATCCTACTAGTTGTCTGGATCCTACTAGTTGTCTGGATCCTACTAGTTGTCTAGATCCTACTAGCTGTCTGGATCCTACTAGTTGTCTGGATCCTACCAGTTGTCTGGATCCTACTAGTTGTCTGGATCCTACTAGTTGTCTAGATCATACTAGTTGTCTGGATCATACTAGTTGTCTGGATCATACTAGTTGTCTGGATCATACTAGTTGTCTGGATCATACTAGTTGTCTGGATCCTACTAGTTGTCTGGATCCTACCAGTTGTCTGGATCCTACTAGTTGTCTGGATCCTAAATGAAGGTCTGGATCTGCATACTGTTGTCTGATCCTACCAGTTGTCTGATCCTACTAGTTATTCAGATCCTACTATTGTCTGGATCCACTAGTTGTATGGATCCTAATGAAGGTTCAGATCCTACTAGTTGTCTGATCTCATTTGAAGGTCTGGATCCCACTAGTTGTCTGGATCCTGCTAGTTGTCTGGATCCTACTAGTTGTCTGGATCCTACTAGTTATCTGGATCCTACTAGTTGTCTGGTTCCTACTAGTTGTCTGGATCCTACCAATTGTCTGGATCCTACCAGTTGTCTGGATCCTACCAGTTGTCTGGATCCTACCAGTTGTCTGGATCCTACTAGTTGTCTGGATCCTACTAGTTGTCTGGATCCTACTAGTTGTCTGGATCCTACTAGTTGTCTGGATCCTACTAGTTGTCTGGATCGACGACTGGCAAGAGGCTGCAAATTGACGTCATCGCGGCGAGAGTTGTGACGTATTTTCTCAGGTAAACGCAACTTTGGAGGGGGTGAAGTCATTAATAATAATAATTATTGTTATTATCATCATCTTCGTCTTCACTGCCTTTGCCATTGTCACAGCCATTGTCACTGTCACTGTCACTGTCACTGTCACTGTCACTGTCACTGTCACTGTCACTGTCACTGTCACTGTCACTGTCACTGTCACTGTCACTGTCACTGTCACTGTCATCTGCCACTGCCACTGCCACTGCCACTGCCACGGCCACTGCCACTGCCACGGCCACTGCCACGGCCACGGCCACGGCCACGGCCACGGTCACGGTCACGGTCACTGTCACTGTCACTGTCACTGTCACTGTCACTGTCACTGTCACTGTCACTGTCACTGTCACTGTCACTGTCACCGTCACTGTCAGGGGGTCATCTTGTCATGTCTTCTTTGTCAGTTGTTTGTGTTGTCACATCTTCTTTGTCAGTTGTTTGTCTTGTCACGTCTTCTTTGTCAGTTGTTTGTCTTGTCACGTCTTCTTTGTCAGTTGTTTGTCTTGTCATGTCTTCTTTGTCAGTTGAATAATATATATTATAGATATTCCCATTTTTTAAAATTGTATTTATTTCCTCGTAATAATAAAAAAATCGATATCTTCAGATTATTTAATATTACAAAAACAGTATCGTCGTTTGTCAAAATCCCGCTATGTGTCGCTGCCAAACCAAACCAAACCCCAACATGGGATTTTAATTGCAAAGGTATCTCAGTTCTGGAATCAGCAGAGTTGCTTTTTATTTTTAGTTTATAAAGTATTTTATTACATTCTTTTTAGAATTATTTTGCAGTAACACATGTCTCGCCCATTAGATAGCGCCACCTACAACAATATATTTTCCATGGTTTGGTGACGACGACTTAAAGTGAGATGTTTAAATTGCCTATGACACGGTTTTTATGTTTGTTCATATGCCAAGTGACAAATTAAAAAATAATCAATGGGATAACTTTTTGCAAATTAGGTAGATAAGTAGTTATATATTGTAGACAAGTTTACAATTTACGCCAGGAAATGATACTGAGAAAGCAATCGGGAATGACCACAGGTGGTGAACTGTACGTATACTATTTGCAATAC
>JAODUO010001572.1:165000-177500 GCA_025642075.2 Ridgeia piscesae
TTTTCGCGAGTATCTTTTCAGAACCACTTCGCGGAAAAATCGAATCAGTATCGAGTATCGACTTAGTTTGTTTGTGGGAATCAATAGCTATTCTTTGGAAATTACTTTTCTGTCAGTGGGAGGTCGCCAGGAAATATTGCAAACTTCACCGCCTCCCGAAGAATAATTTATTATATTGCAACTGCAACAGTCATGCTGCATAATATCGATTTTGTTCTTTATAATACATACTTTTATAGAGTGCGACATGTAGAAAATGACATTTCAGGTCGTACTGTGTATTAACTGTATATCTGCACAATGCGGATTTCGTTGTAATTAAACCACGCTGTAATCCCGTCCTGACGATGGATCTAAATTAAGAGTAGGTTGATCTTCGTATACATTACATGTAGCCATGTAGGTGTACGCCTGTACTGCATACAGTACGGATCTCAGTGTACAGCTCGGGTAATGTTGTTTAGGGTACGGGTCCTATTGAACAATATTTGTATGATAGTATTCCGTAGATGTTGTTATTGAAAACTGCTGTTATTTTTTATTATTCACATCAAATGTTTTTGTTGTACGAAAAGAATCGTGTTGTTGTACACGTGTGGTCTTGTTGTTTTACAGAGCGGATCGTGTTGTTGTACACGTACATGGTCTTGTTTTTGTACACGGCGGATCTTGTAGTAGAATAGACACGATAGTGTGTTGTTCTTCACATAGGATTCTGTTGCTTTGCATATCGGTGTTGTTATGTGCACGGCAGAACGTGTTGTTGTTATTGTACGCAGTAGATCATTTGCTGTCGACAGAGGATCTTGTTATTGTAATCAGCGGTTCATTGTGTTGTATACAGCGGTCTTGTTGTTGTACTCAGCGGGACATGGTTTTTACTCAGTGGATCTTTTTGTCGCAATCAGCGGATCTTTTTTGTTGTATACAACGAGACTTGTTATTTAATGAACGGATCTTTTTGTTGTACTCAGCAGACCTTTTTGTAGTACTCAGCAGATCTTTTAGTTGTACTCAGCAGATCTTGTTGTTACACACAGCGGGTCTTGTTGTTACATACAGCGGGTCTTGTTGTTACATACAGCGGGTCTTGTTGTTACATACAGCGGGTCTTGTTGTTACATACAGCGGGTCTTGTTGTTACATACAGCGGGTCTTGTTGTTACACACAGCGGGTCTTGTTGTTACACACAGCGGGTCTTGTTGTTACATACAGCGGGTCTTGTTGTTACATACAGCGGGTCTTGTTGTTACATACAGCGGGTCTTGTTGTTACATACAGCGGGTCTTGTTGTTACATACAGCGGGTCTTGTTGTTACATACAGCGGGTCTTGTTGTTACATACAGCGGGTCTTGTTGTTACATACAGCGGGTCTTGTTGTTACATACAGCGGGTCTTGTTGTTACATACAGCGGGTCTTGTTGTTACATACAGCGGGTCTTGTTGTTACATACAGCGGGTCTTGTTGTTACATACAGCGGGTCTTGTTGTTACATACAGCGGGTCTTGTTGTTACATACAGCGGGTCTTGTTGTTACATACAGCGGGTCTTGTTGTTACATTCAGCGGGTCTTGTTGTTACATACAGCGGGTCTTGTTGTTACATACAGCGGGTCTTGTTGTTACATACAGCGGGTCTTGTTGTTACATCAGCTGGTCTTGTTGTTACATACAGCGGGTCTTGTTGTTACATACAGCGGGTCTTGTTGTTACATACAGCGGGTCTTGTTGTTACATACAGCGGGTCTTGTTGTTACATACAGCGGGTCTTGTTGTTACATACAGCGGGTCTTGTTGTTACATACAGCGGGTCTTGTTGTTACATTCAGCGGGTCTTGTTGTTACATACAGCGGGTCTTGTTGTTACATACAGCGGGTCTTGTTGTTACATTCAGCGGGTCTTGTTGTTACATACAGCGGGTCTTGTTGTTACATTCAGCGGGTCTTGTTGTTACATACAGCGGGTCTTGTTGTTACATACAGCGGGTCTTGTTGTTACATACAGCGGGTCTTGTTGTTACATACAGCGGGTCTTGTTGTTACATACAGCGGGTCTTGTTGTTACATTCAGCGGGTCTTGTTGTTACATACAGCGGGTCTTGTTGTTACATACAGCGGGTCTTGTTGTTACATTCAGCGGGTCTTGTTGTTACATACAGCGGGTCTTGTTGTTACATACAGCGGGTCTTGTTGTTACATTCAGCGGGTCTTGTTGTTACATACAGCGGGTCTTGTTGTTGTAATCAGCTGATGGTATTGTTATATATAACGGGTCTTGTTGTTACATACAGCGCGTCTTGTTGTTGTAGTCAGCTGATTTTGTTGTTGTATATAACGGGTCTTGTTGTACATAGCGGGACTTGCTTTTTATCCAGTTGATCTTTTTATTGTGCTCGGCGGCTCGTGTTGTTCACAGCGGATGTTGCGACACCAGAGACCACAAGACACTTGTCTCCGCCACTTGCGCGGGGCGTCGGCGAGAGAACAACGACGACGTCGGCGTTAATTGTGGTCGTGCTTGCTAAATGGCATTCGGCCGCCGCGTGCGGAACACAGCACACGTTAATGCTACATTTGTAATCCCCTAATTGCATTTACAGCGGCAGCTGCAGTGACGGACGCTCGCAGGCTGACGTGAAGATGGACCAAGACCGCCAAAGTATGTTCAAGGAGGCGCAGACAGACCAACACTGTCCTGGATTGCCCAAGACGGCCCGAGACGTGCCCAAGACGGCCCGAGACCGAGATCCTCACGTTTTGTCGGTCTTTGTCTACATATAAATCACCGACCATTTTGGTGCAAATTGTATCAAATGTTTGTGTCAGGTAATTACTGACTTATATATGAATGATATATTGTGCGTGTATGTATACGTGTTCATATATGTTTTATTGTATTCATACAATGGATGGTGGACATTTTTACTTCTTCTACATATGGGGTCAACAAACGCCTTCGTTCTTTCGTTCGCTTCAACAATTCCAAGAAACACTCACACTACACAGACGCGGTGATTCTGGGGTATGATTTCGTAATGCCGTGTTTGACAGTTCGCTCTCCGCGCAGAAATGTATCGGTGTCCAATGCGGCTTCTCTTGTGAAGTTCCAGGGTTGATTTCTATTTTCAGAAAGATGCGTTTCTATTTCCAACCACCGACACTCCCTGAATATCTCTATCGCAGTCTACTGCTGATGTATACTTAGCGTCTCTGCGTCAGCGAATCTGGAATTATCTGATAGCCAACGTCACGTAGAAAGCAATGTGAACTGACTGATGACGTGCTTAATTTTACGTACTAACCGAATGTTTCGTACATTAAGCGACATCATTATAGATGGTGTAATTACCTTTATGATGATAATAGACTAATATGAAATTCTGCGGATGGAGCTCCACGTTCAGCCTTTTGCAATATAGAGGCCCTCAGTTTTCCACCCCCTGGCGGACGAATTGTTTAAAATTCTAAACATACGAACCATGCCAACGGATCCCCTAAATCACGTGCACATGTCAGCTTGATTTATGCAAAACTGACGGAGATGTGGGTTCACAGGCACACATGTCACCTCTAATTTATAATATAGGTACGATATTACACATGCCTCGCATATATTCCGTACGTTTGATTTTGTCTCGCAAAATAGTATATTGTTTTTGTTTTCATTTACGTTATGACAAAACAAGAGTCGACTCTGATAAACAAAACTGTCGCACGTATTGGGATCGTGTACCGGTTTGAGAGGATTACACTGGACAGTTAAATGTCAATATACTAGACTCAGTTTATCAAAATCCGATTAGTGTTTAACAGAATTGAAGTGCACTGAAGCGTTTTTGATGCCGATAGTCCTATTTAAATTAACGTGTCTAGTTCGACAAACATAGCCGTTTCGATAGTATCCAATTTATATTATCGAGAATAAAGGTATGATTACAAATGCAATACTTATTGAAACTTAATTATCTAAATAGGAATTCAGGCGACGACCGCAGCGACCTCTAGCAGATCGCGTCACTTGATACGTGTAATCAGCATATTCCATAAGTTTGTATTTTGACGCCGAGAAACTACACTGTATATACTCTCAACTTTTCTACCAAACGTCTTCTTGATTTGACCTCCTATAGGCCCTACAGGGCACAGAGCACTGTTGATTTTCCCATTGGCGGTGTGGTGGTCCCAGACCCAGTCCAGGATTCGTACGAATCTGGGACCGCGACGGTAGCGGTCCCTGATTCGTACCGAGTCAGCATTCGCCTTTGTTACTAACGTAGTTTCCGTTAGTAATACATCAAGTATTGAAATAATATTGTTATCACGCACATCTTAAATAAAAATGGATTAACTTATGTGATCATTTTCACTCATTCGAACGTGTTGTGTTATTTAGTCGAATCTCGGCCCGGGCATGACGTATGCCGTTGCCACTACGCCAGAGCGCGTCAGAAAAGATAAAAGCGATCATTGCGCATGCGCGCGCATGCGCGATATGCGTTTAGACGAACCCTGGACTGGTCGAATCTGGGACCACCACAGCGGCCATATTAACGTTTTGTCAGATTATAATGAAACTGGACCTGAGAATTGTTTTTAATTTTAACACAATCACTGCAGTCATGTCACTGATATGCTGATCACATTTAATCAAAAAAGCATATCTCAGGCTCTCTTAAAATGCATGCATGTGTACTGCCACTCAATATTTACCAAACTGTATCTGTATCTGTATCTGTATCTTAACTGGCAAAATGTCCTAGGGACACATCACGCCAGTGCGCATGGTGGGTCATCTGTCTTAATTGTTAAAATGTTGGA
This sequence comes from Ridgeia piscesae, assembly GCA_025642075.2. Lineage (NCBI taxonomy): Eukaryota > Metazoa > Annelida > Polychaeta > Sabellida > Siboglinidae > Ridgeia > Ridgeia piscesae. Next base: position 169,821 of record JAODUO010001572.1, read on the forward strand.
TTAAACTATTCTGAAATGATTTTAGTGATTTACTTGAGACAGTGTTTGGGGGGAGAGAATTCCATTCCTTAATTGTTGTTGGGAAGAAGCTGCTTCCAAATATGTTTGCAGAGTATCTAATTTGCAAGAACTGACTGTCATGTTTACGTGAGGTTCTAGTGTTGTGTTGGATATAGTGATCTAGCGGGATATCTATAAGGTTATGTTCCATTTTGTATATTATGCTAAGTCTTTTAATTTTTCTTCTTGTTTGGAGGGTGTCCCACTGGAGGTCTTTAAAAAGTTGGGTTACTGTTCCTGAGCACGCTAAATGGCTAAAAATCACTACGCCAACTACACTCTGCCTAACATGCGTCATTGCACTGCAGATACAACATAGCACTGAACCTACCAGTATGTCTGTCCTACTGTACTCATTTCACATAAAAAGAATTTTACAAAATGCTCTGACCCCTATAGCGTTAGCGATGAGCTTATGTAAACATCCTCATAATTCGTTATAAGCATAGTGAATGGAACAATAAGATTCTGAAAACGGCTTCATACTAAGGTCAATCGTATAACCGATGACGTAAACAATGGTGTCGTTGTAGCGCTTACATTTTTCCGGGCGTTAAAAACGTTCCGGTTGACGTTTCTGCGCATGCGCGATATATGTAAAATCATCAATGTGCAGCGAAAAGACAAAGCATTTATGGTATAAATATTACGGGTTGTTCGTTAAGATGTATATAACCTCTCAGCAAAGTTATTTGTCGCAAATTAACACGAGGCAAACAAGTTTTGAGACATAATTATTTTGATGGCAAGCGTAAATCACGTGACAGTAGAGCGCCATAATCCGTGACAGTGATTTATAAAAAACGTAATATTTTATTGCGTTGAACGACATTTTAAGAAACTCTTCACAGTAATCATCACAGATAAGTTAACGAACAGCTCGTGGCATTTATACCGAAAATGCGTTGTTGTTTCGCTGGACATTGGTGATTTTACATTTATTGCGCATGCGCAGAAACGTCAACCGGAACGTTTTTAACGCCCGGAAAAATGTAAGCGCGACATCGTCGCCATACGTGAAGACGGAATAGTAAAGTAACTGCCACATCGCGAGGCCCCGCTCGAGACTCACTAAAGATGTAAGCGTCGTTAGCGAGTCTTGAGCGCGTCTTCGCGGTGGGCGGGCTACTTAACGTAACGTAATACCGCGTCCGTAGCCGAACGAGTGCGAATGAGTATTATATAACTGTACGTGACACAGGGGTCAGCCCACCCTTCGGTCTAGCGCCGGTGCGTCTACCAGTATATTATATAACTGTACGTGACACAGGGGGTCAGCCCACCCTTCGTTCTAGCGCCGGTGTGTCAACCAGTGTGTTATATAACTGTACGTGACACAGGGGGTCAGCCCACCCTTCGGTCTAGCGACGGTGGGTCTATCAGTGTGTTATATAACTGTACGTGACACAGGAGGTCAGCCCACCCTTCGGTCTAGCGACGGTGGGTCTATCAGTGTGTTATATAACTGTACGTGACACAGGGGGTCAGCCCACACTTCGTTCTAGCGCCGATGTGTCAACCAGTGTGTTATATAACTGTACGTGACACACGTGGTCAGCCCACCCTTCGTTCTAGCGCCGGTGTGTCAACCAGTGTGTTATATAACTGTACGTGACACAGGGGGTCAGCCCACCCTTCGGTCTAGCGACGGTGGGTCTATCAGTGTATTATATAACTGTACGTGACACAGGGGGTCAGCCCACCCTCCGTTCTAGCGCCAGTGCGTCTATCAGGGTGTCTGGCATATTATAACCACGAAATCGGAACGTGTCTAAAACTCTGCTTCATATTGGATTATGCCAGATGCACAACGCAGCGAACCTGTCAAATGTGTATTGAACCCAAACTCATCAGCGTTTAACCAACCAACGCGATCAGGGCATATGGATTCGATTTAGGGTCACTCGTAATTGCCTAAATGCACACGCACACGCACACGCACACGCACACGCACACGCACACGCACACGCACACGCACACGCACACGCACACGCACACGCACACGCCACGCACACGCCCCGCGCACGACACGCACGACACGCACCGACACGCACACGCACACGCCACGCACACGCGCACACACGCACACGACACGCACACACGCACACGCACACACACGCCCCGCACACGCACACGCACACGCACACGCACACGCACACGCACACGCACACGCACGCACACGCCCCACGCACACCCCACGCACACGCACACGCACACGCACACGCACACGCACACGCACACGCACACGCACACGCACACGCACACGCACACGCACACGCACACGCACCCGCACACGCACACGCACACGCACACGCACACGCACACGCCCCGCCCCGCCCCGCACACGCCCCGCACACGCCCCGCACACGCACACGCACACGCACGCACGCACACGCCCGCACACGACACGCACACGCACACGCACCCCCACACGCACACGCACACGCACACGCACACGCACACGCACACGCACACGCACACGCACACGCACACGCACACGCACACGCACACGCACACGCACACGCACGCACGCACACGCACACGCACAGCACACGCACACGCACACGCCCCGCACACGCCACGCACACGCACACGCCACACGCACACGCACACGCACACGCACACGCACACGCACACACGCACACGCACACGCACACGACACGCACACACACCGCACACGCACGCCACCACGCACACGCACACGCACACCCCACGCACACGCACACGCCACCACACGCACGCACACGCACACGCACACGCACACGCACACGCACACGCACACGCACACGCACACGCACACGCACACGCACACGCACACGCACACGCACACGCACACGCACACGCACACGCACACGCACACGCACACGCACACCCCACGCACACGCACACACACACGCACACCCCACACACGCACACGCACACGCACACGCACACGCACACGCACACGCACACGCACACGCACACGCACACGCACACGCACACGCACACGCTCACGCTCACACACACACACACACTCACACACTCACACACTCACACACTCACACACACACACTCTTTTTTTTTCTTTTCTCTCTCTCCTCTCTCTCTCTCTCTCTCTCTCTCTCTCTCTCTGTCTTTCTCTCTCTATCGTGGTATGGATGAAATAAAAAGATATTTAATTATTGTTTTGATTATACTTTTCAAGTTTGTTTAAAATCTCGTATTACTGCGGCCAGTTGTGCACAAATTGTCAACTACTTCACCTGTTTAATTAAAGTTGCTATATATACCGATGTTAGCAAAAGTAGTCCTGAATGATGATCTTTGTTGCACAATTGGCCGCGATGTCACATCTAAGACAACGACTGGTAACAGAATATGCACAGAGACCGCTACTCGAGCCAGAGTGTCTTGACTCGATAATTAAACGTGTATCTTGTGATGACGTTATGGTAATAAACTTACACTCGTGTGTCATCAATTACTGTTCACGTGTACGAAATGTCACGTGACGGCAACTATCACGTGACCTGTTCGGTGAGTCGAGGGAGTGGTCACGCACATCTTTGTCAAGCGACTCGCCACGTATGTTATTTACAGGCGCCACCAGTTAAATAGACCCGGTTATCGAGTGGGGCACCAGAATTTTTCGAAAAACTTCGGGAAATTGTCTGTCTATTTCGGAGAACCTTGATAAATTTTGATCTCAGTTGTTGAAATGGCTTTAATTGCCCTCACGAATAAATTAAGGCTATTCTCAAAATGATCGTTTTCACGTGCTACGATGTTGTATATTTCCGTTTTGAAGTTGTTAATCTTATTATGCTACCCAAAACACTTTGAACTAGAGTACAAAACACTTTGAACTAGAGTACAAAACACTTTGAACTAGAGTACATAAGCAGCTGATCAAAATTTTACTATTGAACGAGGAAAAGTCCCAGCATACATTAGCTTGGCCTGAAAAATACCCGGAGTTGTCATCATTCGTGGGATTTTCCAGTATGACTTAGGTGCGGATTCAATTCGAATCGCCACATGGAGCGATTAGATTTTCAGCAAGAATTGGTGATTCTTGGATGCATGGTAAAATGCTAAAGTCTGTACCAAGTTGGAAATTATCAATGGCCACGCACAAATCATCCATTTATTAGCTGGCCATTCAGCAAGTCTGATCATTTGACGTGGAAACAAATTATTAGTTAAGTTAAATACTTCGCACAACATGATTGCAACTCTACTACCACGTGCATTGGTTATGCATGCGTGATACATACCACTCGGTTAACTAACCAATGTACTTAATAATTATATAATTTCGCGTGTGACACGTCCTTTCGAACGACAGAATACATCCGCTAGAGCAAAGTTACAACAAATATATTTATGATTCTGGGAAAGCCGCGCTAATTAGTTTCCGGGTCTGTTTAGACGACCGTTTCATTCACCGATTCCACCACGGGCGAGAAATGACACAAACAACGTTCGCATGAACGCGGTACTCATTGGGAAATCGCTCTATATCGTTCATATTTAAACCGAGTCGTGCTGTATACCAAGCCATACCAAAACTGATTTCGGGGCTATAGCACAAGTATAATATTCTTTTCGATTGCTATGTGTTATTAAGTTCCGTACACGCAAAAACACGCAGTCGACCACGATTTCTGATTTGCAGCAGGTCCATATTCACTGTCTTCGACACTAATTGAACATTGGTCGGCTGTATCGAAGGTTCACCACCATTCAGTCTCCGTGTTGTTGAAACTTTTTCGCATAAATTAAGGCCCTTCGCTTAAGCGAAGACGCCCCGTAATCAGCTACTTGCGCCAAAACACATGTCCCTAAATAATGGAGGCTAATAATCCTATCTCCAACCTCTCTCCCTCACACTTGTGGGCTGCTACCGCCTTCCCGTTCCGATATTAAACGGGATCGTGTCATATTCTTCCTAAACAAATCCGTATCATTTTGTGAGTCCTACACGGAACATTGCACACGTTGGCATGTCAGACGGTACTCGGAACGTTAGTCTCTCGGCCGCCTGAGACTCCGTTCAGGGAATCTTTTCAATTACGTTGTTAAGAGCTTTTAATGCAATAAGCTATGGTAAAAATTACTGTCACTTTTGCATTTTAAAGCCAATTTTTGATCCTTAACAGTGACCTTAAATACTTGAAAATTGTCAACCCCATGACGCGCCAGCAGGATATTGTCACCGGTCGTCATGGTAACAGTGTTGAGGGTTCTCGGTAATGCGACAATGGATATTTGCATTTTGAAAACAAATTGTTAAAATTAAATTTAACAACGGATTTTGGTACAGGACGATTTTCCCTTAAGAGGTCTTTATCTGAGTGAAATGGTCGCCAGATCTTCAGTAAAGTCCGCTCGTCCGGTCACGGAGAGTGTTTGCATTTACATCGACCTTACCAGGGGCGACGGCCGCGTGCCCTCCGCGTCCGAAAATCGTAGGACTTGACCTCTTTAAGTCCACGCTGCGGTCAAGGAATGTTTATTACCTCGCACCAAACAGGCCGCTGGCTGTCCATCAGACAGTTTACACTTAAAGTCACAACCTGCATTCTCGTCGGCCGTACGTTATCCTCCGTCTGTCACGGCCGGGTGTGCGTGCACTTTGACGCTACATTCCAACGCGCTTGTGTGTACGGTGAAACCGAGTTCATGACCCCGTGCTAGTACACATGGTACTAGAACATGTATTCACGTCGAAAGGGCTGACGACTCGGGTGTATGACATGCCTGGTGTCGTGAATCCAAGGTAAACGAGAGATATAGACACCGCATTAATCATACAACCAATTTATTACAATTACGCGTCATGTTCGGATATATTATCTATCTATCTATCTATCTATCTATCTATCTATCTATCTATCTATCTATCTATCTATCTATCTATCTATCTATCTATATATCTGTCTGTCTGTCTGTCTGTCTTTCTGTCTGTCTGTCTGTCTGTCTGTCTGTCTGTCTGTCTGTCTGTCTGTCTGTCTGTCTGTCTGTCTGTCTGTCTGTCTGTCTCTGTCTGTCTGTCTGTCTGTCTGTCTGTCTGTCTATCTATCTATCTATATATATTTATATATCTATATATATATCTCTCTATATATATATATATACATATATATATATATATATATGTATATATGTATATATATATATATATATATATATATATATATATATATATATACACACACACACATTATTAATTATCTACAATGCGCTGTGAACTGCATTTGAAGATGCTCCATGCATAACAAATTATTATAATCATCATAATTATCATCATCATCGTTACTGTAAATACATCGTTGACGCGGCTGTTCGTCGGCTATGGTTTTAGAGCGCTGTGGCGTAGTGGTTTGATTATCTAAGACTCTCAATATATTTATTCCACGCTCCAATCTTTTTGCTGTTATTTCGCAACAGTTTCGTTTACCAGGCGCTGCCTCAGTTCACTCATCTATATAAAGTACTTCAAGCAGGGGTTGTATACTGTGAACGATTCGTCTTCGCTTTGCAACATTGCTCATTGGTTCCCAGGGAAGTCGAGGTGAACTCGACTGATCTGGCGAGAGCGAAGTGTCTAGTGCTCGGACTTGTCATAAGCACGTAATACCGGCTTCTACGACACGTCGCGTTTTTATTGAATCCACTCACCGGAATGCCACCCAGTACACCTAAGATGAAAGTATCCTCAATACGACATAGAACGCTATTTGAAGCACGCTATATATACGTCTACGTGAATTACGTGATAGAACCTGAGCTGTTGATTCCGACATTCGCGAATTCGTGATAGGGATTTTTTTTAATATCAAACCAAGCAGCGAGAACCGTTTCACATCAACGTGAGTGGTTGTAGGGTCATATCAGTAGCACAGCAACATGAAGAGAGAGAGTCGTGGCGTACAGCCGGCCTGGCCTGGCCGGGACGGGGGCAACACCTGCGTTGTTTTCAGAGTAACGAAGATGACCAAGACTACATCGGCTTCCGAGAGTGTGTGTGAGAGAGAGATATTGAATGAGTGTGTGAGTGTGTGAGTGTGTGTGTGTGTGAGTGTGTGAGTGTGTGAGTGTGTGAGTGTGTGAGTGTGTGAGTGTGTGAGTGTGTGAGTGTGTGAGTGTGTGAGTGTGTGAGTGTGTGAGTGTGTGAGTGTGTGAGTGTGTGAGTGTGTGAGTGTGTGAGTGTGTGAGTGTGTGAGTGTGTGAGTGTGTGAGTGTGTGAGTGTGTGAGTGAGTGATGTGAGTGAGTGTGGTGAGTGTGTGAGTGAGTGTGTGAGTGTGAGTGTGTGAGTGTGTGTGTGAGTGAGTGTGTGAGTGTGTGAGTGTGTGAGTGTGTGAGTGTGTGAGTGTGTGAGTGTGTGAGTGTGTGAGTGTGAGTGTGTGAGTGTGAGTGAGTGAGTGAGTGAGTGAGTGAGTGAGTGAGAGAGGAGAGTGAATAGGAGGAGTGAGAGGGAGGGAGGAGGGAGGGAGGAGGTGGGGGGAGGAGGAGGGAGGGAGGAGGGAGGAGGGGAGGGAGGGAGGGAGGGAGGGAGGGAGGGAGGTGGGAGGGAGGAGGGAGGGAGGGAGGGAGGGGGAGGAGGGAGGGAGGGAGGGAGGGAATGGGGAGGGAGG
>JAODUO010001572.1:182500-225000 GCA_025642075.2 Ridgeia piscesae
TCATTATGATATTTTAAAATATTTTCTTCATGTTTTATAGTCTGTATGGTGCATTCAAACTATATACAAAAGTTGCACAAAAGAGATAGCGTGCAACAGAAGACGCTAGGTAGGTTTATTTTCGACGTAATGAATATTAAATCAGAGGGACAAAACGAACAGATTGGGCCCTTTAATGTTTAAATAAAAAAGCACTGTGCAGGTTCACTCACGCAAGACAAACATGATCACTCATGCGTATAGGGCTAGCCTTAAAAGCTTGCACCTTTATCGGTTTGCGTGTGTATTTATTCAACTACAAGCGGTCTCGCTGCACGAACGAAACACATAAACGCATACTTTTCAACAGCGATCCTTTTATCGAAGTCAGATTAATGGCGACACTGCAAATGGTAATGCATGCTTTCAGGTTGATCGGTGCTTGTGTAAGCTTCATCAAACAGCACTGTCTGAAAGAAAATTGCAAAATGACTATTGACCTATTCCGACCACACAGGTAGTCAAACGAAATCGGTTTCAGATGACCGCGCGCGGAAACATTGGCACGTATTCTGCGCATTAGCAGAATGGTAAGCATTCGGGAGTAATGGCGAAGACCGAGGAGGCCCAATGACGTCGAAATTCTCGCTATTAACTATTTGTATTATTGACTTCGTAAATACCGGCATAAACGGATTTTGCTTAATACGGTGGATGCCGGTGGAACCGAGTCAAATCGGCCGCAAATCAGCGAAGGTCAAACGGGTGGATGAACGTTATGATAGTACCGGTACAGTCGGCAACATTTAAATATGTGATGCTACAAGTCAATACAGTTTAGCTACATTGTTAAACCATAGGTCCCCTACGACGGCTGGTGCAAACGTCCGGCACCGTTCAAGTGACCATCATAATATGTTGAGTTAACAGAAAGCAGTTTACGATCGAAGTGTTCACGTCCATGATTCCGTTGCAACAGGATTGAGCCATAGCTATCTGCCCACTGTTTCACATCGACAGTCTACGGCGACTATCAGACAAACTTACTTATGCTTTGCGCCATAAGAAGACGAACACCGAACTAACCAGTAGATGAGCACTGGACTAACCAGGATATGAGCACCGGACTAACAAGGAGATGACCACCTGACTAACTAGGAGATGAGCACCGGACTAAGCAGGAGATGAGCACCGGACTAACAAGGAGATGACCACCTGACTAACTAGGAGATGAGCACCGGACTAAGCAGGAGATGAGCACCGGAATAAAGAGGAGATGAGCACCGGACTAACCAGGAGATGACCACCGAACTAACCAGGAGATGAGCACCGAACTACCCAGGAGATGAGCACCGAACTAACCAGGAGATGAGCACCGAACTAACCAGGAGATGAGCACCGGACTAACCATGAGATGAGCACCGGACTAACCAGGAGATGAGCACCGGACTAACAGAGATGAGCACCGGACTAACCAGGAGATGAGCACCGGACTAACCAGGAGATGAGCACCGGACTAACCAGGAGATGAGCACCGGACTAACCAGGAGATGAGCACCGGACTAACCAGGAGATGAGCACCGGACTAACCAGGAGATGAGCACCGAACTAACCAGGAGATGAGCACCGAACTAACCAGGAGATGAGCACCGAACTAACCAGGAGATGAGCACCGAACTAACCAGGAGATGAGCACCGGACTAACCAGGAGATGAGCACCGAACTAACCAGGAGATGGAGCACCGAACTAACCAGGAGATGAGCACCGAACTAACCAGGAGATGAGCACCGAACTAACCAGGAGATGAGCACCGAACTAACCAGGAGATGAGCACCGGACTAACCAGGAGATGAGCACCGGACTAACCAGGAGATGAGCACCGGACTAACCAGGAGATGAGCACCGGACTAACCAGGAGATGAGCACCGAACTAACCAGGAGATGAGCACCGGACTAACCAGGAGATGAGCACCGGACTAACCAGGAGATGAGCACCGAACTAACCAGGAGATGAGCACCGAACTAACCAGGAGATGAGCACCGGACTAACCATGGAGATGAGCACCGGACTAACCAGGAGATGAGCACCGAACTAACCAGGAGATGAGCACCGGACTAACCAGGAGATGACCACCGAACTAACCAGGAGATGAGCACCGAACTAACCAGAAGATGAGCACCGGACTAACTAGGAGATGAGCACCGAACTAACCAGGAGATGAGCACCGGACTAACCATGAGATGAGCACCGGACTAACCAGGAGATGAGCACCGGACTAACCAGGAGATGAGCACCGGACTAACTAGGAGATGACCACCGAACTAACCAGGAGATGAGCACCGGACTAACCATGAGATGAGCACCGGACTAACCAGGAGATGAGCACCGGACTAACCAGGAGATGAGCACCGGACTAACCATGAGATGAGCACCGGACTAACCAGGAGATGCGCACCGGACTAACCAGGAGATGCGCACCGAACTAACCAGAAGATGAGCACCGGACTAACCAGGAGATGAGCACCGAACTAACCAGGAGATGAGCACCGAACTAACCAGGAGATGAGCACCGGACTAACCAGGAGATGAGCACCGGACTAACCAGGAGATGAGCACCGAACTAACCAGGAGATGAGCACCGAACTAACCAGGAGATGAGCACCGAACTAACCAGGAGATGAGCACCGGACTAACCAGGAGATGAGCACCGGACTAACCATGAGATGAGCACCGGACTAACCAGGAGATGAGCACCGAACTAACCAGGAGATGAGCACCGGACTAACCAGGAGATGAGCACCGAACTAACCAGGAGATGAGCACCGAACTAACCAGGAGATGAGCACCGAACTAACCAGGAGATGAGCACCGGACTAACCAGGAGATGAGCACCGGACTAACCAGGAGATGAGCACCGGACTAACCAGGAGATGAGCACCGGACTAACCAGGAGATGAGCACCGAACTAACCAGGAGATGAGCACCGGACTAACCAGGAGATGAGCACCGAACTAACCAGGAGATGAGCACCGAACTAACCAGGAGATGAGCACCGAACTAACCAGGAGATGAGCACCGGACTAACCATGAGATGAGCACCGGACTAACCAGGAGATGAGCACCGAACTAACCAGGAGATGAGCACCGGACTAACCAGGAGATGACCACCGAACTAACCAGGAGATGAGCACCGAACTAACCAGGAGATGAGCACCGGACTAACTAGGAGATGAGCACCGAACTAACCAGGAGATGAGCACCGGACTAACCATGAGATGAGCACCGGACTAACCAGGAGATGAGCACCGGACTAACCAGGAGATGAGCACCGGACTAACTAGGAGATGACCACCGAACTAACCAGGAGATGAGCACCGGACTAACCATGAGATGAGCACCGGACTAACCAGGAGATGAGCACCGGACTAACCAGGAGATGAGCACCGGACTAACCATGAGATGAGCACCGGACTAACCAGGAGATGCGCACCGGACTAACCAGGAGATGAGCACCGGACTAACCAGGAGATGAGCACCGGACTAACCAGGAGATGCGCACCGGACTAACCAGGAGATGAGCACCGGACTAACCAGGAGACGAGCACCGGAATAAAGAGGAGATGAGCACCGGACTATCCAGGAGATGAGCACCGAACTAACTAGGAGATGAGCACCGAACTAACCAGGAGATGAGCACCGACCTAACCAGGAGATGAGCACCGAACTAAACAGGAGATGAGCACCGAACTAACCAGGAGATGAGCACCGAACTAACCATGAGATGAGCACCGGACTAACTAGGAGATGAGCACCGGACTAACCATGAGATGAGCACCGGACTAACTAGGAGATGAGCACCGGACTAACCAGAAGATGAGCACCGGACTAACCAGAAGATGAGCATCGGACTAACCAGGAGACGGAGATGAGCACCGGACTAATCAAGAGATGAGCACCGTAGTAACCAGGAAATGAGCACTGGACTAACTAAGAGATGAGCACCGGACTAACCAGGAGATAAGCACCGTAGTAACCAGGAAATGAGCACTGGACTAACTAAGAGATGAGCACCGGACTAACCAAGAGATGAGCACCGGACTAACTAGGAGATGAGCACCGGACTAACCAGGAGATGAGCACCGGACTAACCAGGAGATGAGCACCGGACTAACCAGGAGATGAACACCGAACTAACTAGGAGATGAGCACCGGACTAACCAGGAGATGAGCACCGGACTAACTAGGAGAAGAGCACCGGACTAACCAGGAGATGAGCACCGGACTAACTAGGAGATGAACACCGGACTAACTAGGAGATGAGCACCGGACTAACTAGGAGATGAACACCGAACTAACTAGGAGATGAGCACCGGACTAACTAGGAGATGAAGCACCGAACTAACTAGGAGATGAGCACCGGACTAACCAGGAGATGAGCACCGGACTAACTAGGAGATGAGCACCGGACTAACTAAGAGATGAGCACCGGACTAACCAGGAAATGAGCACCGAACTAATTAGGAGATGAGCACCGGACTAACTAGGAGAAGAGCACCGGACTAACACGGAAATGAGCACCGAACTAACTAGGAGATGAGCACCGAACTAACCAGGAGATGAGCACCGGACTAATTAGGAGATGAGCACCGAACTAACCAGGAGATGAGCACCGAACTAACCAGGAGATGAGCACCGGACTAACTAGGAGATGAGCACCGGACTAACTAAGAGATGAGCACCGGACTAACCAGGAAATGAGCACCGAACTAATTAGGAGATGAGCACCGGACTAACTAGGAGAAGAGCACCGGACTAACACGGAAATGAGCACCGAACTAACTAGGAGATGAGCACCGAACTAACCAGGAGATGAGCACCGAACTAACCAGGAAATGAACACCGAACTAACTAGGAGATGAGCACCGGACTAACCAGGAGATGAGCACCGGACTAACACGGAAATGAGCACCGAACTAACTAGGAGATGAGCACCGAACTAACCAGGAGATATGAGCACCGGACTAACCAGGAGATATGAGCACCAAACTAACCAGGAGATATGAGCACCGAACTAACCAGGAGATATGAGCACCGAACTAACCAGGAGATATGAGCACCGAACTAACCAGGAGATATGAGCACCGAACTAACCAGGAGATATGAGCACCGAACTAACCAGGAGATATGAGCACCGAACTAACCAGGAGATATGAGCACCGAACTAACCAGGAGACATGAGCACCGAACTAACCAGGAGATATGAGCACCGAACTAACCAGGAGATATGAGCACCGAACTACCCAGGAGATATGAGCACCGAACTAACCAGGAGATATGAGCACCGAACTAACCAGGAGATATGAGCACCGAACTAACCAGGAGATATGAGCACCGAACTAACCAGGAGATATGAGCACCGAACTAACCAGGAGATATGAGCACCGAACTAACCAGGAGATGAGCACCGAACTAACCAGGAGATAAGCACCGGACTAACCAGGAGATGAGCACCGGACTAACCAAGATATATGAGCACCGGACTAACTAGGAGATGAGCACCGGAGTAACCGTGAGATAAAGTGATGCTGGCAAGTTGACGTCCAGAAGCACCTAAGTGAGACATTGTGCGACGAGGCAGAACAAGGCCACTGACGCTCTGTCATTTGATTACGTGCGTGGTTTTGCACACTGGTCTTCTCTGTCCACGCTGTGGTTGTCACAGACCCGTTCCCTTTCATTACTTCATTATCTGCAGAACAGTCTAACAATTTCCTGCTTGCTCGTGTAATATCGGGTGTTTAAGCTGTATTCATGTGCAGCATTTGGTACTGCCAAATGACAGCCGCCACACAATGTGTCTGCACACTTAATTAAAGGTTATTCAAACAGTATCCTTTTTATCGATTTCTGTTGTGGCAACCAAACCAGAAGGAAGACCTCACATTACTGACTTCTCGAATATATTCACGTTTGAGTTCAAGATGACAGTTACTTAAACCTACACTACGGCATTTGAAACAACTTATCCAGAACACCAAATGAAACGTATTACGAAACGACTATTTAAACGACATTAATATATATATATATATATATATATATATATATATATATATATATATATATATATATATATATATATATATATATATATATTAGAATAAGTTAATATGTGTGCTTTTTATTTACGTTCATAATCATATTACGTTTGACTTCCGAGAAACTCACGCAAGATGAAACGACGCTTACGGGAAAGTTTAATAACAACGAGATATCGAATCTGGCGGACACGAAGCCACCTTCTACCACGGAACATATAAGGTCGCTGTTACGCGATACCAATATGAGGACAGCGCATAGAACCGAGCACGGACGCGGGGTGGCGCGTGGGTAGAGGCAGAGAATGGAGCCACGTGTGCGTGTGAGTTAGCCTGGTCGAACAGTCGTCTGAGACAGCGCATATTGCGACATCTGACCGCGCCCAATTAGGCACGATTGTCATCGTACCTTCGTAGCAGACTTTATTGTCTGCGTCGTTCGCTCTGGCGCACTGCAGTACGCGAAGGTCCGTTGCCGCGAGAGACGAAACGACGTAATTTCGTATCCGCGTCTTCGAGTGTTTTGAAATAATCCACGTTGTCTCAAATTTGGTATGATCTACGATTCCCATTTTGTGGTCCTAGCTATAGCAGTATTGATAACCATCGATAAATTTGGTTTATCGGCGAACGCCGTTGGTGCGTCATCTCTGTAGAGGGGTACAGCAATGTTGATTTGCTAAAAGGAATATATCGCGGTTACTTTTGCAAAAAAGACATATCGTTTTTATCACTATTTTTAACATACCCTCTTGTGTTTAATAGGGATATACAGGGAGTCAGTACTGTTGTAAACTGCTTTATAGTGTACTGTTTTATTGTATTGGTTTTCTGTTTATATTGCTATTTTACTTATGATGTGATGGTTTTTTGTTTTTGTTTTTATGGAATAGAGTAGATGATAGACATGCAATTTCTCAATGATGGGAACAATATAGTTGTATCGTATCAAGTGGTGTCGTAGCGTGTCATGGCGTGTCGTGTTGTATGTGATCGTATCGTATTGTATACCGTTTGGCCCCAGATCGGACGAAATTTCACAAATGGCGTTTATTGCGTTTTGCCCTAAAACATTTCACGTGCACTGTGAATTTATTTATAATCAACTCTGTAACCTTAAATAACGGTATTTCACCACACATTGAACCCAGGGTGCTACGAAAAACCAGCGCACTTATCGATGTCGTCTAGATGAATTACCGAAGACTCCACGACCCGGTTGCATCACGTCAGTGATGTAACCGGGTCGTGACGTCACATCCCCCGAGACTCATTTACGATAACTCTTGCAGAATGGCGACACACTTGAGTCTTCGTGTCGTGTAATTCAACATACGCTGTCAGTCGTCTTTACCACTGACCAGATCGTTTACTGTCACCTCCAGTTTCCGCTGCAACGACTGAGATTGCGGTAAATCGATTGCCGACAGACGGCAGGGCGCGCCGTAGGATTACGTCGTAATTCTCCCGATACTGTCCTTTCGTTCTATATGGACTGTCGTTTGTGTCATTTCGTGTTAACGTGTCGACGTCATTCCAGTTGGGTCCCACCTCCGTTGGAGTGGACATGTTGGCCGGAATGCCCCGAATGAACAGAAGAAGGCGGTATTTTGTGTGGAGTTAGCCAGCGGGAAACGACTTCATGGTGGCTCACGTCTGAGGTAGAAAGGCGTGGTTGAGAGCCACCCGAAACCCATACACTTCTATGTAGACATCTGACTAGCCACTACACGAGACCGACAACAGTAAAGGCGGACTATACGTCATGAAAGATTCACATAGAATAAAAGTTGACACAAAAATATCATTATAATGACAATCGTCAGCATGACCTTCTGGTCGCCTCGATACTAACCGTCTTATGTGACGATTACGGTGGAGGCTTTGTCGCACAAATAGGACAGCAGCGCATAAGGACATCCTCACACTGATGTGGCTAATGAACACGACGGACAGTAACAACAGAAGAGGTGACATTGCCATAGAATTCGCGTCCCTCTATACCAGACGCGCAGGGCTGAAAGTAGACTTCACTATCGTTCACATTTTCCCCATGTCAGTGCGCTGTATCCAGAAGTTCGTTTAATAACGTGTACTTCGAACCATTTGCTTGCCGTGACCCAATGAACCAGCTCAACTTAAAAGCCGTTTCAGGAAATGCCCACTATTATCAGTTCGAACAGGTCCTTATTCATGGCTATTAGAGCTAAATTCAGTATGTGCCCCCGATACGCTGGTTCTAAGTCGTCTAAATGAAAAAGATCCTAAGGTTATTGGATAATGCGCACTGCAATGAAGCCACCTTTCGACACGTCATTACGCTTATCCTGTACTAGCGTAGTCAGCTGCGTCCTGGATTTAGGTGTCCAGCAACTGTGGTCAATGCGGCATTGTGTTACCAGGGGGACTAGGCTCAAACGTAAACGGTTATTAGTCGACCAAGCCGTTTCGTCATTCGTAATATAATTAATATATTTGATTAACAAAAGGACTCAAAGTCGAACCTTGAGGTATCCGTTGTTACAGCGGCTTCGGAAGGTTTAGCGTTATTAATCTGAACAAACTCTTTCATAAGAAGCTTTTGCAAAATATTCCAGTATTGCATTTGTAAGCCAATGAACCTTAACATTTATTATAAAAGAGTGTTACGCACAAGGTTGTCAAATTTAAGGATACCAGCTGTAATTATATTTTCTAAAAGGCATCGTTATTTAGAGCGTGTCTGGTTCAAATCACGCCAGGCTTTAGACAGATCGCGCTACGCTAAACGATGTCATCTCCGTAACAGACAAATAGCCGAACTAGATTAGATTATTCGACAAGCATGATCATAAATAAGCGTGATAATCCGCGTCAGTGATGTAATCGCACCAATAACAGTTTACACAGACGGCCTACTTCGTCGCTGCCTGATCACATGAAATTAAATGCAAATACAACTAAATTGATATTTTTGTACACTCCAATGCAGCGTAAAACCTGATGGCTTTCACTGTATTTTTAATCAGAATAGCACGCCGGCAACTGCGGCGCGTAATTTTTGATATAGCGACTCATATATCTCAAACGTATCGCTGCTGATTTTATTTTATTCGTGACCTTCGCCTTATTCGCTGGTTGTGTAATTTCCTGTCGCTGAAACTGCTTGCCATGGCAACTGTTATCAGCAGATTTGGCTATTGTAAGTGTCTTCTTTATAATATCTTCAGCAAGGATTTGAAAACACATCAAGGTATCCATAGTGGTCGGGCAAGGATAGTTACAAGATCTCGTTTCCTCGCTGTCTTTGGGCAAGGATAGTAACAAGATCTCGTTTCCTCGCTGTCTTTGGGCAAGGATAGTAACAAGATCTCGTTTCCTCGCTGTCTTTGGGCAAGGATAGTTACAAGATCTCGTTTCCTCGCGGTCTTTGGGCAAGGATAGTAACAAGATCTCGTTTCCTCGCTGTCTTTGGGCAAGGATAGTAACAAGATCTCGTTTCCTCGCTGTCTTTGGGCAAGGATAGTTACAAGATCTCGTTTCCTTGCTGTCTGTCACTTCTTAAGTCTTGAAGGCTTCCTCAGCGATATCATTATACTAAGTTAAGTTATCTACTGTTCTATACCAGGCACTGTCAAAACCGTCTTATTTGCGTTAATTATTCACTCCTGTAGGAAAACCTACCCAGCTTTGTACATCTAGTTCTGACCTACGTTTTCCCCCCTAGAATCAACATTAACTTTGGAGCTAGTTTTTTCTGTTGCTGCAACAGTTCGTTGTAATATCCTCCCTCATAATGTTAGAAACGTTAAAAATATAAAAACTTTTCAACAATCTTAATTTTCCACCACCGCTCCGGGGTTGACCAATTGGACATTACTTATCGACTTTTGAAATCCTTTTGCATTAACTAATATGCACTTGACCTTAGCTTCCAAGAGTTAAGACGCAACAAAGGTTATCTTAATAGTATTACTATCATCATCATTATCATCATCATCATCGCTACTACTACTACTACTACTACTACTACTACTACTACTACTACTACTACTACTACTACTACTACTACTACTACTACTACTACTACTACTACTACTACTACTATTACTAGCTACTACTACTACTACTACTACTACTACTACTACTACTACTATTACTACTACTACTACTACTACTACTACTACTACTACTACTACTACTACTACTACTACTACTACTACTACTACTACTACTATTACTACTACTACTATTATTATTATTATTATTATTATTATTATTATTATTATTATTATTATTATTATTATTGTACGTACATGTGAATTTGATTGAACATTACTCTTGCAAAAAAATTGGGGATTGATGGACGATGATAGTTCGAAGCATATCCAATGAACAATTTGCGAAACAAGTGACCACTCGTAAACAATACACTGTACGGATGACAGACTGGGGACGTAAAGGAAGAACACCAACAGAAGGGACTGACGGATAAGTGTAGACAGGAGGGATAGGAGGAATGTACGTATTATGGAATTCGTCGTATCCCTTTTCCCTGTGTTTTGCTGATTTGTTTTCCATGGTGGATGACGTCATATGACCTGGATGTTAGCGGCACTGAAGACGCCATCTTGTTATGGTAGACAATGGTCTAGTCTACTTGTAAATTACCTGGCAGGTGTTATATACCTATATTAAGCAGTTTATCTAATCATGTGTATGTAATGGCTCTCGTCGGTTGGTGATATTCGTAAATAAGCCGCGATGTTTCCGAAGGTAATTCGACGATTAAAAAAAAATTTTTGGCGCGACGAGCAGCTTAGACTCGAATGACCTCTCTCGCAAGAGCAGTAGCCATCGAGTTCGGTCGAGTTATCGAGTCGGGCGAGTCTGCCAACGATTACAAGGACCTCACAGCAGTCATTAATAACAGTCATGTCACGCGTCACTGAATCCACAGATTAGCTGCTATGATCAAGTAGGCCTTTGTTTCAATGAATATCGCGTAATTCAGCCCTTGCATAAGTGCAAGACATCGATGTAGCGCGTCGGAAATATTTGACAGAAATGTGGGATATATTCAGTTTAACATGTATGATAATATTTCAAACTATTAATTCATCGCACTAATGGATGGACGATAGTGTGCTGTCGATAATAAAGTTAACTATGCATGGTTATCATGGATAACACACGCATATATGGGTAGTAAAGATAGTTGGGTCATGTGTCAACAGGACTACTTTTCCTACATAAAACCATTGTACGTAGGCCTGATTTGTCAATTTAACGTTGTTGGTTTATTTATTTTCGACCTCATGTCAGCAATTGTTGACGAAGTATATGAATAGACAGCCGCTAAGTCAAAGAAAACGCTACCCGTGTTATGGTTAAGGTCAGGCTTTCCCGATACTTGTTATTTCACGATAGTATCACAACAGTATCGCGATAATTACGACACATACCAGTTTTAATATGTACAGTCGAAGAAAGTGCAGAGTAAAACATGTCACGTATTTGAAGCAAACAAATGGCGCATCTTACGAGAAAGTGCAGGTTCAAAAGAACATCCGTCATTCTTGAAGAACAAGAAACCATACGTCAGCACAGTTGGGAGAAGCACGCGCGCGCGCGCGTGTGTGTGTGTGTGTGTGTGTGTGTGTGTGTGTGTGTGTGTGTGTGTGTGTGTGTGTGTGTGTGTGAGCGGTTGTGCGTGCGGGTGTAAGCGCCTGTGTTTGTGCCTGCGTGCCTACGTGCGTTCATGTTGTATTAGTGAGGTCATACATACGGATTAGCACTACATTGTGGAGCGTAACGTATCGTTATATATATATATATATATATATATATATATATATATATATATATATATATATATATATATATATATATATATATATATATATATATATACACAAAACTCTTAATAACGTGTTCTACGTTTAAAGAGCTACACATATGATATGGCTCCCTCTCACGACACGACACGACAAGTCTAGCCCGCGTTGTCCCCGAGAACTCTTACACTTTACGACGCGTTCGTCGCAACATTGCACATTAGTATTTGAGCGGTCATTAACAATTTATATTCCCTACTGCGCCGGGCATTTGGAACCGAACCTATCGATGACAGTTTTGTGGGTGCGTACGACGACATATGCAGGGCTCAACGATCACCGCAACTGACAAACTTTAAATCACGAAGACCTAATCCGAAGTACGAGATATGACGCCGCGAGTAAGTATAACAAGTTGGCATGCATGTCCAAGGCCGGACCGGAATATAATTGACCACGGGGGTGCGGGCGACGTTGTATATCGCACTATATAATTACAAAACACATGATATAAATACCGCTACATCATGTCACTGGATACGGTTACTTGGAGTAACCCGTCCATTTGAATATATAAACGGTTTCAAACATAAACAGTTTCTATAGTGACAACACCATGCCACACGTACATATCGCCATCTGCTTTTCCCGATATCCGAAGAATATTTTGATTGATAATACAATTGCTAACATTGTTTCTTAGCGATGTGATTGTCCTTTTTATAGATTATAACATTCGTCTATTGACACCCCCACCGACCCTCCCTGACCCTTGTCTACATTTGGCCACCTACCTCGTCCACAAGCGGGTCGTTGAACACGTTGATCACTACACGCTTCTTCGCACTTCTGTTGAATCGCTCCTCGACTAAGCTCGGTCGCTTTTAATTTCGCCGGCAGCTGCAAGACCGGCGCCTATTTGCAGCGGCGTCGGTTTATTTACACATCATCGAGAGTACTTTTTAGAAACCGGCTCAACGCAGTACCTATTCTCGAGTCACTGCGAAGCTTCTCTCGTGGCGTCCGCAATATGCGCGCCCCTCGCCACGGTGAACTGCTATAACGCCGGTGTCGTTGGCACAGATATCTGGCGCGGTGCGTTATGCTGCAATTGCTAATTGTAAATTATTCACGCGTTGCATAGCCTATTAATACGTGGCACGTTATTGATCCCGCGACTCGAACAGAGTCGTTTTTGTTGCAAAACAAAAAGTTAAACATTCGTGCCAGATCGCAAGCGGTATGACGCGAGGAAAACGCTTGATTTGAAATCAATTCACCAACAAAGACGCGCGTCGGGCAAATGGATGTCAGAAGAGAAACGTAATAAACATTTCCTCGTATAACTGTTTGAGTGGATTACGTAACAATTGCTTTTGGTCAGGGTTGCAAAATAACGTTGAGACGTAAGTGTGGACTTGTCCCACACTACTCCGACAGCGCTCTAAAACGGGTGACAGGTTTTGCAAAAGTTGTTTCATGTAAAATAAACAATATAAACAGGGTTGCATGAATTAATACCACGCGAAGCGACTGAACAATGTTACAGAGCATTGGGTGGAACGATGACATGGAGTGAAATCATATTTTTTTGGTAGTCGCAGCTCATAAATGCAACTCAGAAGTACTTCAGCCACGTTTCAGGCCTGTTATATTAAAGGTCATCACTTGCTAACAGTTTAAGGAAGATTACGGAAGGATTGTATCCTGTCTTTGTTTTCCATCCATCTTCATAGACCTACCGTATGACATTCTTGTCACGGATTACTTTTCCATGACAACGAAACCCAATGTCAACGTCGTGTAGGCCCTATCTAAGATTCACAACAAAAATCGTTAGGCTACACAGGATAATTGCCTACGTCTGATATGTTCTTTCTATATAGCATCCGGCTAGTGCGCGGGACGTGACGAACGCCTTTCTTAGGGTACAATTCAAGACATGCGACATCTAGCGAGAGTTGAGGGAATAGAAGATAAATTGAGAGACGTTCAACGTCGCTGAGGTGGCCACGTCCAGAGAATAGAACAAGACTCCTACCTGAGAAAAGCAGCAGAATTGCCAGTCCCTGGTGTGAGAAAAAGAGGGAGACTAACAAAACAGATGGAAGGACAGTATAAGGAAACATAGGATTGAGGAGGCGGGAGAAGGAAGCCGTGAAAGATCTGAACAAGTGGTGACGACTCCTACACTCCAGGGGCTGGTTTTCTAAAGCCGCGTAACTTTACGAGCAATTGTGCGATCTACTGGTCGCAGCTAACAGCGACTATTAGGTGTATTGTACAGCCAGTTTCATGAGACCAATTTAGCATTCGCGTAAACAAATCGACGTAGAATTGACCTAATTAGGTCGCGGTTGTGGAATCCCTGTATTTGTGGTATCTGTAGACACCCTTTTTCACTTTAGCTGCCGCTTTTGCCGTTCGTATGGCTAATGACAAGCTATGATAAATGTAAAGGATATCCAATGTAAACATTAAAAATAATAAGTTAAGAGTGGACGTGTCGGGAGCATCAACGAGCTTGGGGAGCATCACATACATATTTTACGCCTACTAAATACATGGCGCAGCCTAAGTGCAACTATGGAGCAGACTCGTGAAACGCAACTAGCGTAACTTTACGACATTTTAGGCTTTCGACGAGTTATCGCCCGCTACGACGTCGGAAGCGAGCTCTATGAAACCAGCCCCTGGCCGACCACGCGAGGGAACATCGCGGTAGGAGAAGAAGAATGTCCGGGCTCTGTGTACGACCTTCATCGCGTTGCAACCTGGGATATGTTGATTGCACCTCGCGTCACTTTGGCGTCGTAGACGGCACATTGCTAAAACATTGACGAGAGCCGAGCTTTGTACGTGTTAGAAATAATTACTTTGCACACCGCAAAGAAACCTCGTTGGCAACACACGTAACCGCAGAGGGCCTCCTACACATACAAGACTGTCAAATATAGAAACACCGCACCAGTTGATTGTGCAGCCAACGAAACACAATGGAACGTAACAATAGATTGTAAAAGTAATATTAGTTTAATTTAATATGAATGTCACATAATCTGATTATTGTGATTGATGTGGCCGTTAACGATTAGCAATTATATTAACCTCTTGATTGGCGTGTCATAAATGCGCCTGAATAGCTGTCGTTTAAACCGATACTGTCTCACGTCAGTGTTCCTTAGACAACAAGCACCAGACTGCTAGTCACTTATACATAAGCTTTGTTTATTTTAAGACTAGGCGGATATTACGTTTATCAGGCAGAATTTACGATATCGTTTTCTCGATCGTATTATTATTGTAGGGGAGACCGGGGCTAGTTGTAACACGGGTAAGTTGTACCAGAGGGCTTGTAGACAAAACTGCTAATGTAAATTATTATGCAAGACGACAGCATGTTCATCAATATATTTGAGCATGTCATGTGTAATAAAATAAAGCAGGTATTTAATTATGCATCAATTACCTTCGGGAGATATGTGGGGAACCACTAGCATGACAAAAGTTTCGATCGGTTAAGAAACCTACCCGCAATCCTGAAATGTGTTGTTTTTGTTACAACTAGCCTCCGTCTTCCCTATTTATGCGTATGACTGCATACTTCTATATTCAGATGAACAAAATAAACTAAAGTTAAATGATCGACGACTATTCGTCTAATATAGCCTTTTGTGTAATTGGCTAAAGACACCATTGTTTTATAAGAGACATTGTTTATAATTTACGTGAACAGCACACTTGACTTGCAACAGGAGAGTAGGTAACTCCAGTTTCCTTCGGGGATGTTTGTAAGGCTAACTTAACAACTTTTAGTTTTTAAATCAGGGATTATCGACATATTTCGTCGGGCTCAATAGTTCGATCCTGTGGGTACGACATTCGAACGAAAATATTTTTGATATTGTTGCACATTTACGGTAACCTCAGCAATAATATTTTGGCGGACTGGGCGAACGGGAGGGGATATCGTTGGCGGTCTGCAAGAAAACTCCGGGAGATTTGCTTCTATTTCGGGAAAACAGGAGATGAACCAAAAAATCCCGGAGACTCCTGAACGATCCAGGAGCGTTGGCGTGTGTATGTGTTTGGCGCAAGAGACGGGACGACTTGGCAGTGAAGTCGTACCTGACTGCCACATGACATTTGCTTTGAACCTCGGCGCTCGTGGCGAAATGGCACCGTACCAACAAGCCAAGGCGACAGGTAAGTTCTGACATAGCGAAAGTTACTGGTCCATATAGACTGACGCCAGTCCCACACCCACTCACTCACAGTGACCGATCGACCGATGGCCGAATGAATGAATGACCAAATGAATGAATGACCAAATAAATGACTCACTCATTCAATTAGTTAATAAATCAATCAATCAATCCCACAAATGCACTCACGCATGCTATACGTACACTACACACACATATACATACACACACATATATATATATATAACACATACACACATACACATACACACACACACACACACACACACACACACACACACACACACACACACACACACATACACTCACACACATATGTATATATATATATATATATATATATATATATATATATACCACACACATACGCATCATCGCATGCGCACGCGCACCGCACGCGCACGCGCACGCGCACGCACACGCACACGCACACGCACACGCACACGCACACGCACACGCACACGCACACGCACACGACGCACACGCACACGCACACGCACACGCACACGCACACGCACGCACGCACACGCACACGCACACGCACACGCACACGCACACGCACACGCACACGCACACGCACACGCACACGCACACGCACACGCACACGCACACGCACACGACAGCACGCACACGCACACGCACACGCACCACGCACACGACACACGCACACGCACAGCAACGCACACGCACACGCACACGCACACGCACACGCACACGCACACGCACACGCACACGCACACGCACACGCACACGCACACGCACACGCACACGACGACAGCGCACACGCAGCACGCACACGCACACGCACACGCACACGCACACGCACACGCACACGCACACGCACACGCACACGCACACGCACACGCACACGCACACGCACACGCACACGCACACGCACACGCACACGCACACGCACACGCACACGCACACGCACACGCACACGCACACGCACACCACACGCAGCACGCACACCGCACACGCACACGCACACGCACACGCACACGCACACGCACACGCACACGCACACGCCCCGCACAGCACACGCACACGCACACGCACACGCACACGCACACGCACACGCACACGCACACGCACACGCACACGCACACGCACACGCACACGCACACGCACACGCACACGCACACGCACACGCACACGCACACGCACACGCACACGCACACGCACACCCACGCACACGCACACACCGCCACGACGCACACGACGCAGCAGACCCCAGCACGACGCACAACCGCCCCGCACGACACGCACGCAGACGAAGGACGCAATCGACCGCAGGCCACACGCACACGCACACGCACACGCACACGCACACGCACACGCACACGCACACGCACACGCACACGCACACACACACGTGCCAGACAGCGAGGCGGGAATGCCTTGCTGTCGGGCTTGAGTCCTGTCGTTTTCGCATCTGTGCCTAGATCGGAAGAGAATACCTGGGATTGTTGGCTCATCACCTGCGTGAAGCAATCAGGATAGACAACTGCTCTCTATCTTCCTTTTTTAACCTGTCTTACCCGTTATTATACGCCACATTGACACAATAATCACGCTTCAGAGGGGTCTCACCTGTGTACAACTGCTCTGTGTCAGTGTTAGTCAGTGATGGGATGTGTGGGGGTGTGTGGGAGTGTGTCGGGATGTGTCGGGGTGTGTCGGGGTGTGTCGGGGTGTGTCGGGATGTGTCAGGGTGTGTCGGGGTGTGTCGGGGTGTGTCGGGGTGTGTCGGGGTGTGTCGGGATGTATCGGGGTGTGTCGGGGTGTGTCGGAGTGTGTCGGGGTGTGTCGGGATGTGTCGAGGTCTGTCGGGGTGTGTCGGGGTGTGTCGGGTGTGTCGGGGTGTGTCGGGTGTGTCGGGTGTGTGGGGTGTGTCGGTGTGCGGGGTGTGTCGGGTGTGTCGGGGTGTGTCGGGGTGTGTCGGGGTGTGTCGGGGTGTGTCGGGTGTGTCGGGGTGTGTCGGGTGTGTCGAGGTGTGTCGGGGTGTGTCGGGGTGTGTCGGGGTGAGTCGGGGTGTGTCGGGTGTGTCGAGGTCTGTCGGGGTGTGTCGGGGTGTGTCGGGGTGTGTCGGGTGTGTCGGGGTGTGTCGGGTGTATCGGGGTGTGTCGGGGTGTGTCGGGTGTCGGGGTGTGTCGGGGTGTGTCGGGGTGTGTCGAGGTGTGTCGGGGTGTGTCGGGGTGTGTCGGGGTGTGTCGGGGTGTGTCGAGGTGTGTCGGGGTGTGATGGTTAACATGAAAGGAGGAAGATGTCACACACCAGGAGTACTTTAGCAAGGTGAAGAAGTAAACTACGGGCAACAAGAAGACAAATAGGAGGACGAGGAGGATGAGGAGAAGGAGGAAGACGAGCGAGAAAACGAGAGAAGAAAAAGACGAGCAGGAAGAAAAGGAAGACGAAGAAAAGAGGAAGAAGAGTCGGATAAAAAAGAAAATGAAGAAGGTGAGGCGGATGGAGAAAAGGATGTGGAGGAAAATGAGGAAGAAGAATAAGACGAAGAATAGGAGGAGGAGGGAAACGAAGAAGAATGTATTAAGGGGGTGTGACCTTTCCCTACGTAGCCTGGCGGACTCTACACATTAGCATGGGAAACTAATGGGAACTAAAATGTGTCTCGCCTCCCCCTCCTTCCTAGATCCTCAAATACACACAGGTGTTTTTTCGTCGTATCAGTCAACACGTTGCGTCTGTAACTGTACCGGTCGTGTACCTCACAATGAGTGTAGGTGTTACAACTAATCGTAGTTAACTCATCCGTCTGCACCCGGCGGCTTCCCGAGCTTCGTTTCATCCTCCCCCTGACGACCCAGAACAGAGAATTTCGCAAGAGAAAGGCATTTTAATTAGAACAACAAAGTCGGCGATCTCGCCGGGCGGGAACCACGCGTGCCTGGGAGTCGCCGGGGCGAAAGTGATCCTCTTCCCTGCCCAGCGGTCGTTGACGCCCGCCTTCCCGTCTGCCTGTCCCAGTACAGCAACCTGCGTCCCCCGCTTCCCATCGCATTCCCCCCTTCTTCCCGGGCGTCTAACAGGTGCGACGCCTAGAATAACTTATCTCGGGCAGAGGATGCCAGTGATTACAAAGGCGGGGATAAATCAACCACGCCGCTTCACCTTCGTCCGGGGTATCGGCTGTCGACAACTTGAAGACGTCGCAGGCGCCATTTAACCAGCATTGTCGTTACCGTCTGGTAGGTTTATCCTCTGCCGATGTCCCCACCAGAGCGGCCTTATCCCAGAATAGGATAGAGACACTGATTGGCTCTCAACCCAACTGTGAAATAAAAACTGAACTTTTATAAGATAATACCATACTGTTAAAAGTATTGAACATTAAACTTATATTCACACAAAATAAACAAAAATATGAACTTGGAGTTGTTTATGAAGCAGGAATTATGGCAGAATTAGCATCAATTACCCAGGCTCCGTGAAGTGGCAGAACGTGTTAGCCCCTCACACGAATAACATTCAAAAACCGGCTAAGTGACCAGACTGTCTTCTCGGCAAAGTAACGCAGCCGACCGACAGACGGTTAAGCGAGCTTATGGGGAATGTGGGTCAACGACGCACGCCCAGGACCACGGGATATGACATAATTACATGGCCGGCAACTAGACGCTACCTGCAATCAGGCAATGTACACTTTTATCTTTTACAGTGTAATATTTAAGAGAGACAATAAAATAGTTTGGTTTGATTTTTGAGAAAACGAATCATCAGAAATAATATTTGACTGTGTTTAACGCGTTCCTCTCTCCGATAGACCGATGTACTGCGATTACAATGGACCTAGTGACCTAGATATATGCTCGACCATAACCTTCGAAATTTTTTCAAATGCGCTGACGTTTTGGCGGGAGTTTGATAAAATATCACTCTATATATGTGCATCCTTCAATGACATGGCGATTTGTGTAATATTTGCTGGTAATAAAAAAAATTTCTCGCTATTTAAAGTACATAATTATCAAGAAATGGGTTATATATTATGCATCCGTCAAGCAAAGGGTTATTTTGCGAATAAGTACTGGATGTAATGTACACACGACACGCTGCAGCAAGATTTATGTATGTGTTTATTCGTGTGTTCAGTGCACTAACCGCTGTTGTCTGCAAACTGCTGTTGTTTGGAAACTGTGTGTGTGTGTGTGTGTGTGTGTGTGTGTGTGTGTGTGTGTGTGTGTGTGTGTGTGTGTGTGTGTGTGTGTGTGTGTGTGTGTGTGTGTGTGTGTGTGTGTGTGTGTGTGTGTGTGTGTGTGTTTTTTTTTTTTTTTTTTTTTTTTTTTTTTTTTTTTTTTTTTTTTTTTTTGTGTGTGTGTGTGTGGGGTGTGTGTGTGGTGTAGTGTGTGTGTGGGGTGTGTGTGTTTGTGTGGAGAAGAAGGAGCATGAGGTGAGTGCGATACGAATGTGAATGTATGTGCACGCATGCGTGTGTGTTTGTGTGCGCGTATACGCATCTATTTATCGATGATATCAATATATATAATATTATATATTATTAAATATTTATATATATATATATATATATATATATATATATATAACACAAAAACACACACATACGCACACACGCGTGTACACACACCCATACCCACCCAGACACCCCAAACACACATCCTAACATATAAACCATCAGGTAGAGTTCACCTTACAAGTCACATTCTATCGAAAGAGAATAATAACACCGACTAAGGTTTGACCCATACTAACTAAACATGCCTTCGTGCCCGGAGACACACGTGTACCAGCCGCCCACGACGTGCCCTGGTGTGGCCGCATTGGTTACCTACACGCGGCGCCAGCAGCGCGTCTTTTGTGCTTTCATCCTCGTCACTTCTTTCATCTGTAGAACATCAATAAGACGTAACACCCGGCGGCTGAGCAAAGAATATCACGCAACCCATATATAACGCTGTTCAACCCATATATAACGCTTGTCAACCCATATATAACGCTGGTCAACCCATATATAACGCTGGTCAACCCATATATAACGCGGGTTATCGTCGTCAGACAAATAGACAGATACAACGCTGTGCTACTCTAGAGTTCAGCAGACTGACGTCATAGTTCACCCAAGTGGCTCCATGGCACAGCAATTTAATTGTACAGTTCAGCAATATGACTCCATAGTTCAGCAATGTGATTCCATAGTATGTGATTCCATAGTTCAGTAGTATGTCTCCATTGTACAACAATATAACTCAATAGGTTAGCAATGTCACTCCATAATTCAGCAATGTCTCTCCATAGTTCAGCAAGGTGACTACGTAATGCAGCATTGTCACTTCATGATTAAACAATGTCATTTCACGAGCATGTCGCCCGCCATTTTCTTTTCTTTAGAATATGTGGTCTCTGTCCCCGTGATAACGAAGAACGACATGTTTATCCGTACACTTTTCTCTCGCTCCAACCTTCTCCCACCTGCCGCCATTTCATAACTTAGGCCATTTCGTTCACCCCACATGTGCCTGGGTCTTTCGGAAGAAACACTAAATGCCGATGATCTATGCAAGAGGAAGTAAAATATCCCTCACAGGCGTTAGCCCAAGTTTGGGCTGTTTGGAGGTAAGACCTAAGATCAGGCTTCGTAGGTTGTTTTTATATAACTCTTACGACCGCGCTACAGTTGACTGCGGTATCGCTGTTTCACCACTTCAGCTACGCTATCTGTTTCAAGTGACCCACGCACGTCACCCGGTTCTGGCCTGTCGTTTACGTCAGCTGAATTGGATCCATTTGTCTGCCCTAATACAGTAATAATAACAACAATAATACAGTGCAATGTTGTTGTTGTTATTCATTGTTGTAGTCGTCGTCGTGGTCTTTCGTGTTGTTGTTGTCGTTGTCGTTGTCGTTGTCGTTGTCGTTGTCGTTGTCGTTGTCGTTGTCGTTGTCGTTGTCGTTGTCGTTGTCGTTGTCGTTGTCGTTGTCGTTGTCGTTGTCGTTGTCGTTGTCGTTGTCGTTGTCGTTGTCGTTGTCGTTGTCGTTGTCGTTGTCGTTGTCGTTGTCGTTGTTGCTCTCGTGGTGCCGCTGTTAACATTGTACATGTCAATGTTACACACACTATGAGCAATGTTGATCAAACATCTTTAAAAATGTAAATTCTTATATACCGCAGTATCCACTCCTCAGGACTCAAAGCACTTTACACTTTAAAGTGGGTTTATCTCCATCTGAGTCATATGTTCTGAACCCTTTTGTGTCATCTTTCAATATAAAATTATTAAAACACCTTTTTAAATGCTATATATATATATATATATATATATATATATATATATATATATATTTATAATTTTATATATATATATATATAGATGGCAGGAGAAGGTCGCACAAAGTGACCTAAAAACACCACACATTTCCCAAATATTAATAAATTCACATTTTTTTCTCAGAAATATTAAGATCCAACCTTTATCTAACAACATGTAAATTTTTTATGCAATACGAAGAATATGTTTTACGTTTACAATGGACGTCTGAAAATATCGCCCAGAAGCGTGTCTGTAGAAAACGGGAAGGTAAAGTGGGCACTCTTCGGAAACATCGTCCACAGTGCCTCATCAACGCACATTTCACATGTAAATACATCTCCATTATACCAGGCACAACCCTCATGTCCCTCCGCGTTGCATCCCCACATTAGATCTATTTCTCCCGACTTTTGCTGTCCGAAAACAGCTCGCAGCAATATAGGCATGGTGTCATTTAGACCTGCTTTATACGTCGATTTGTTGCTTGCGAAATGTAGTGTTGCAATGACTTCGTGGACTTCTACTTGCTTCCCCGAGCTAGTCCACCCATTCCAGGCTGCGGCTTGTCATTAGGCGGCGTGTTGCTGGCTTTCTTCCTCAGTTCCAACTCTCGCTTGCACGGGCTGAATGTGATAAATCAGATCTGCCTACGTCGGTGGCTCTTCTTGGTGTTTGTTCGCTCACTTTGGGAATAGGCAATATCTGGTTGCAGTATTAAATGTATAATTTAGTTAAGTCAGTCACTACACATATCTACATACAACTATGCTAGCGATGCTGCCGTCATATTTATAAATATGGATGATGAGGGCAAAGTGGGCCCTGTAGATAAAGTGGGCCACTGATGGGCCCACTTTGTCTACACACTACTGCGTCAGGGCAACCGCCATTTTTAATCAAACCGATGCGCGCCATCTAATTTCAATTTGTGTTTAGCGTGGCTAACACAAATGAGTGTCATATGCCTTAACCATTTGTATTTTTGGAAGTATATTAAGGGGTTTGCAAACGTAGCAAACCATGTAAACATTTAAAGAAAAGTATGAAATATGAACCTTTTAATCTCACCTTTTTTTGGCTTTCTAGTATTGTACAAAGGCGTCCTCTGTCGGGTTAATTATAAACAACAGTAGTACAAATTAGTCGTACGACTGCTAAAAGTAGACAAAAGTGCGTGGGCCCACTTTGCCGGAGAGACCCACTTTGTGCGACCTTCCCCCATTAGATGGATGCTAATGAAACAGGTCCGCCATGTAGTGAATATACACAGAAAATAACTAACTTGTGGCGCCTCTGGTGGATAGCTTAATACTCAAATTATCGTCCAATCGGGTAACGTCATAAACTTACTTGGCAGTGTACACCACTATACAGCCTGTATATCTAGTGGCCTAAAATTTAATTATGTCAGTAGTACATATGGGGTTGCTTTTGCCAGCCATGACGTCACATTCCACCGGTCCTTGAACTATACTGGCCCGCCTGTTTGTGTTTCAGGATGAACCGCTAAATTAAACACCCATATCCCAATTACCGTGTGTGAGAGAGCTTGACCCTAATCACCTGCTAAATGACGTTGATGGAAATTGGCTAGGCAAATCACTGACCCAATAATCTACGAAATTATGTACCAGTGTCTCAATTACTATTCGAATCCACGAATTTAGGCATCCTTATCGGAAAGTCCAAACTATGACAACGTAAATTACAAAACAACCGCGACAAAAGGAACACGAAACACAGAGAGTTGACAACTTTCCCATACAAATGTGTCACCCGCTGTAGAATAACAGTGGTGGCGAGTTGTCGATGTCTAATGATAATGTCAAACAACGCACGTTTAAAAGCACGATCATCCAAACTTATGGCGGGGAAAGGTTTCCGAAAATGACGTAAGCCAACTGCTAAACTGCGCGCCCCTCTATTATGCGGGTCAGTGTAGGTACGAGTGTGCGTGTGCAAATATCAACGAAAACATTCACGGGAACTTACGTTTCTGTCACTTAATGCAGCATACTGAACACGACTCGGCCGGCGTTGTTTGGGAACTGCTCAATTGCAGTTGAGATAATGTCACAATCATGAAAAAGGATTGAACCACTAGCCTAGATCCTCGGTTATTCGTCAGTAGTCGAAACAGGCTCGGGAAGCTACTGATTGAGGTTCGTGATGAATGCAGAAGATAAAAAAGTGGGTTACGCACTTCGCTCACGTCATTCGCCGACATGGACACGTCGTTGAAACATTCTTTTACATGTATTGTTAGCCGGTCCAATGGAATTGTCAGGTAAACCAGATTTGTATGTTTCTTTTGGTGTCAAGGCGACTTACCGCCCGTGGGTCTCGCATGCCCTTGTTGGGTGGCATAATAATGTGAAATGTGTCGGCAATAAATTAATAAATATATACCCTTTTCTATGAGCAATGCATAAAAAAAAGTTATTTTATAAGAAGGAAGCTATAGAACAAATAAAGCTCTGTGAACTGTTTTAACAAAACATTTTGTCATTGAAATATTTGGTTCTTGTCACTGAAATATTTGGTTGGTACAGAATTCATATGCGCACAAGCAGAAATATAATTACAAACACATTTAGAACTTACAGTTGCGTAACATTAACAGCCAATGACCGACTATTTCAGTAGGCTGGCCAGGAAACGTTCAGGTGGCATAATATGACCCTTACAGCCCGCCATGTGCTCAAGTGAAAACTGATAATATATTTTAAGACCAAATGTTTCACAATAATGTAAAACAGTTTGGTATCTCACACCAGAACATGCAGAGAGCAGGGCAGCATAGTCGTTCGAGAGGCTGCGCACAGTTCGTAGCCCCCTCAATGCTGCACAGTGACGAGCATATCTGCGTGGAATCCAGCCTGACCTAAAAAACATTCAAATATCACTACGTAGCAGTCAGTTTGATACGTAACTGCGATTTTATAACATCACGTTTATTTATACATTTTGACTAAATTTTTGTCTTAGATCTGCTGGCTGCACTCCTTATAATAATAAATGGAATTAAAGATGCCCGCTTGTTGAGAACCTTACTCTGAGGGCAGAGTGGATGTGTATCTGATAAAGACAAAATACAATAACTAACTGTAGTTATTATTATTATAACCCAGCTAACATAATCAGGTTACCAGAACGTTAGCAGAACGTTATTTATATATTACGATAAGGTTTTTTTGTTGTTGAAAGTTTTCTTTACGTTCCCTTAACGTTACATATGGGCGTCTTACTGCATAACCTAATTATACCATTCTGCTAACGTTACGGGAACGTTTTTTGTTTTGAAAGTTTTCTTTACGTTCCCTTAACGTTACATATGGGTGTCTCACTGCATAACCTAATTATTTATAACCTTCTGCTAACGTTACGGGAACGTTATTTGTTTTTTGGGGGAAATAACCTTTCGTTCCTTTAACGTCACATATGGGGTCTTGATAACCAATTTTCATAACCCTGTAAGTTACAATAAAATTTTTTGGAAATTTTTGTTCCCCTTTAAAAAATGGGGGACTTGCAAAAATTATTTATAATCTGCTAAATTCGGGAACTTTTCTTTTAAACATTTTAAAATATGGGTGTCTCACTCAAAAATTTTTTAATAACCTTCTTTCCAAAACTTTCGGACCCGATATTATGTTTTTTGGTTTTTTTATTTTAATGAATAGGTCTTCACCCTAATAAATTTTTTAACCCTTTTCAATTCAATTTTCTCGTTTTTCAATTCTTTATGCACCTTAAAACCCAAATTTCTCACCATCCCAAATATTTATAATGCTCAACTTCGGGGAAATAATTTTGTTTTAAAGTTTCAGCCCCAACGTTACATTGCGTTTCACTGCAAACCTTTTTTTATCGTAGAACCCTGCTAAAATTGGGGAAATTTTTTTTGAAAGTATTTTTTACGAACTTCATATGGGGCTCCGCATAACCAATTATTTATCCCGTCGACGGGGCGGTTTTGAAATTCTTTTGCCCAACGTTACAAGGGGGTTTTCATGCATAAAATTTTTTTAACCCGAAAATTACGGGAACTTTTTTTGAAAGAGCCCAACGAATATACGCTGTTACTGATAACTAATTATTTTTTAACCTCTGAATTACGGGAAAATTTTTTTAAACTTTTCGTTCCCTGGAAGTAAACAATTTTCTCACCGCATAACCTAATTTTTAAACCTTCTGCTAATAACGGGAAGTTTTTTTTCATTGAAATT
Source organism: Ridgeia piscesae (assembly GCA_025642075.2). NCBI lineage: Eukaryota > Metazoa > Annelida > Polychaeta > Sabellida > Siboglinidae > Ridgeia > Ridgeia piscesae. The sequence continues at coordinate 209,135 of JAODUO010001572.1, forward strand.
TTTTTAGTTTTTTAAAATTACCCTTGGGTTCTACTTGAGAACCAATTATGTCACAACCTTTGTAACGTTACGGGAACGTTTTTTGTTTTGAAAGTTTCTTTACGTTCCCTTAACGTTACATATGGGTGTCTCACTGCATAACCTAATTATTTATAACCTTCTGCTAACGTTACGGGAACGTTTTTTGTTTTGAAAGTTTCTTTACGTTCCCTTAACGTTACATATGGGTGTCTCACTGCATAACCTAATTATTTATAACCTTCTGCTAACGTTACGGGAACGTTTTTTGTTTTGAAAGTTTCTTTACGTTCCCTTAACGTTACATATGGGTGTCTCACTGCATAACCTAATTATTTATAACCTTCTGCTAACGTTACGGGAACGTTTTTTGTTTTGAAAGTTTCTTTACGTTCCCTTAACGTTACATATGGGTGTCTCACTGCATAACCTAATTATTTATAACCTTCTGCTAACGTTACGGGAACGTTTTTTGTTTTGAAAGTTTCTTTACGTTCCCTTAACGTTACATATGGGTGTCTCACTGCATAACCTAATTATTTATAACCTTCTGCTAACGTTACGGGAACGTTTTTTGTTTTGAAAGTTTCTTTACGTTCCCTTAACGTTACATATGGGTGTCTCACTGCATAACCTAATTATTTATAACCTTCTGCTAACGTTACGGGAACGTTTTTTGTTTTGAAAGTTTCTTTACGTTCCCTTAACGTTACATATGGGTGTCTCACTGCATAACCTAATTATTTATAACCTTCTGCTAACGTTACGGGAACGTTTTTTGTTTTGAAAGTTTCTTTACGTTCCCTTAACGTTACATATGGGTGTCTCACTGCATAACCTAATTATTTATAACCTTCTGCTAACGTTACGGGAACGTTTTTTGTTTTGAAAGTTTCTTTACGTTCCCTTAACGTTACATATGGGTGTCTCACTGCATAACCTAATTATTTATAACCTTCTGCTAACGTTACGGGAACGTTATGTGTTTGCTTGGAAGTAACCTACTTCGGTTCTTTGAATGTCAGCGTATCATGGAGGTCGTTGAGCACAGCTTTCCTAACTTGTAAATACATAAAATGGAATTTGTCATAACAAATGAGACTTGCAAAATTACAGAAAATGCAAATATTTGGCACATTCTTTTAAACATTTTAAAATAAACATCTGCTCAAAAATACTGTTAACTAACAAACTTTTACCAAAACTACTACCCGATATTATGTCTGGTACTATTTTATGAATAATCTTCACATAAGAATGATACTTATCAATCAATATTTCCTCGTTTTTCAACCTTTATGCACTACCAATTTCAACCATCTACATTTAGATGCTCAACTTTGAAAATAATCTGCATAGGTCAGCTAAATTACACTTACCTTTCAAGCAAAGCGTCTTTGTTGATCGTAGAACCCTGGTACATTGAACAGTGAAAGTATCGATACGAACTGTATGGCGGCTCGCACTCACCAGTGTACTAGCCTCTCCCGTCGACGACGAAAGAAAACTCGGCAATCAGCACAAGTTGCAGGATGAAAATATTGACCGACATTGCGACAACCTGAGACAAGAGCACCACACCGATTTTACGCTGTACTAGAACTATAGTTATGGTCACCATGATTACAGCGAAACCAAACTGGGCCCATGGAAGTAGAAACAATGACACCGTCAAAACTATTTTAAAAAGAGAATAAGCGGGAAGTTGGTCATTGTAATGATTAGTAAACATCTCCATTCGTGGTTGTGTTAGAGCAGCACAACATCGTCACAAAAACACCCGTTGTATGTTAAACATAACGAAGAACGGGGAGAATGTGAAATCCATGCTATCGATAGGCCGTTCTTAGTTGATAGTGATGTTGCCGAATTGTCATTATAATATTCCTATTACTATAATCATTACTGAGTCTGCGTCTCCTTCATATTGCTACGCTCCTGATGCATGGCCGGTATTTCCCGTGATTGTTAAGTTATGTTTTACATGTTACGTTTTACGTTCCGAACAACTGATTTATCTTAAAAAAAGTCCTGAATACCTGTTCACATTCAACTTAGCCGTTGTCTATCTCTGCGTCGCATTTTTTTGGAACGCGTCCACCGATAGACGTCCAACGAATTAGGTTTATTGGCCTACATAGTGTTGGGCATTTGTTTTGGCAACGCGTGCCCCAAGTGGAGGTCTCCCCTGTTGCAAAGTAGAATCACCTCTGGTCAGGACGACACTAGTAGTCGATAGAATAATTCTGTCCGACGATGCTTCGTCACCGAGGTTGATGTCTAGTGCGCACACGTGTTGACAGCAGACTTTGGTTGAGTGGGTGTCTGAAGAAGTACTTGTCATTTGAAGATCTGACAAACACGAGACATTCCAGGCCGTGCCGACAATGTGCCGATATAAACTATACTCGACTTGTCGTTCGCTATCCGTTCTATGTATTGTTTCTATATTAGGCCCCTACAATTAGTTTGTCGCTGACATTGCAATTGCGACCTAGCGGACCAACTGGTGTGGTTAATACATAATGTTTGGCGTTTTTTAATGTCGTCTTATATAGGGGGCGATGTTGGTGCGTCACAAATAAAAATTGCATTTATCTATTTCGGATTTGGCAGATTTCGTGTGGGATCTAGCGGCCCACTGGAGTGTTTTGTAAACTAAGATTTTTCAATTCGTCTTTGCGGTGGAGGCCCCGGGGGTCGCAAGTTGATAAAAAAAAATTGCGCGCGTAACGCCGGTTAACTCAGCTAATGTTTTTGTATAACACAATTCACCTTCGACTCCCGACAAACTGTGTAATGATAACGGTTGGTATCTATTTTATAAGCTCATTCTGAAATCACAATCACCACTATCTTCATCACCACGCAGTGATAGTCAGGTATTTATGCGCGCCCTAGACTAGTAGGGCCTAACACAGAGATTTTGACAATAAGCGCTTGCTCCATTTGATAGACTAATGGGGTGTGCACTGTGAACAGAAATATATAAATGAACTTAGTTTCGACAGGTAAGCAATAGATGATTAAACGACTAACTACACACCTGTGCAGACTACAGAATTGTGCAACGCTGCGGAAACTATGCGTTGCTGTGTTTACGTAAGTGCCATATATACTGCCCACAGTTCACCGCGCCTGCGTCATAGCATTGTGACGTGATCACATATCACATCCGCTTGATGTTACCAGTTCTAAAAAGGTAATTTCACATAGATTCTGAAAATGATAAGTTCGCATAATTGTGAAACGGCAAATAATTTATTTTGGGCAGTTGCGCATAATTGAAGACGGGACAATGCGAATTGTGTTTTCGCTGCCGCGTCGACGCAACGGCCAAAACCGCGCATATGTTGCGACCGTTTTCTCATTCTAACATCTATATTGCATAACTTAATATAGTAAGTTTTTTATGCATTTGTCTTCATAATGCACATCCTATGTTGTTTCATTGGTCAATCAAAAGCTTACAATATCACTCCGCAGATACCATTAAATATATTCCTTTTTGGTCGTGGATACTTAGTCCCACGACATGCGCAACCCCCAGCAAAAACTCTGCAAGTTCAATATGTGCGCACTCGCTATCTGATGAAAGATCAGTTCATTTTCTGTGTAGAATTGTTGGCAATTGTTGATTTTTATCTGTAACAGTAATTGTACGTAATTTTGTTCATTGAATTGGGGCTGTTCGTGTAGACAAGTGACTACTTTACAGACCGTCACTGGTATTCAAGTACTAACCGCGCTCGACGTTTCTTGTGTGCAGCGATTGGACGACAACCCGTCTCTTCAACGTGATATGACCGTAGAGATTTGCGTAGCATAATATGCTATATTTGTTGTCAACCAACAACGTTTTGTCGGTAAAAGGATTTTAATAATTCTAGAAAGGAAATTTCACGTAGATTCTTAAAATGATGACTGCGCATAATTGTGAAGCGCCAAAGAGTAATCGCGGGCAATTTCGCATGTATGAAGATGGAGCAATGCGAACTGTGATTGAAATCACAATCACCGCTATCGTCATCGAATTATTTATAAATGTATAGGTATTTATGCGCGCCCTAGACTAGTAGGGCCTAACACAAGCATTTTGACAATAAGCGCTTGCTCGATTTGGTAGACTACTGCGACAACATAGGGTGTGCACTGTGAACAGAAATGCATAAATGAACTTAGTTTCGACAGGTAAGGAATAGAGATGGTACAACGAGAAAACAGCTGCTGCAACTTCGGCGCGGTTTTAGCCGTTGCTTCGACGCGGCAGCGAAAACACGATTCGTATTGCCCCGTCTGTATACTTTCGCAACTGCCCACAATTACACTTGGCGCTTGACAATTATGAGCACTCACCATTTTAAGAATCTACGTGAAATTTCCTATCTATGGCAATTACACAGGAATGTATATTTACTTTAGCGATTCACAGCTCTGTACAGATATTTAGTTGATTTAATCAGCACTTATTAAACCCAAGCGTTGTTGGTTGACAACAACTATAGCATATTATGCGATACAAATGTCTACGGTCATATCACGTTGAAGAGGCTGATTCTCGTCCGATCACTGCAGACAAGAAACGACGAGCGCGGTTTGTTCTTGAATACGAGTGACGGTCTGAAAATGATATCACTTGTCCAAACGAACAGCTCCAATTCAATGAACAAAACTACACACAATCATTGCTACAGATATAAATCAACAATTGTCACCTAAGTTGACACAGTGTACTGCACGCTCCTGACGACACCTCGTCGTCGTTTAGAGTGACAATTCTGTCATGCCAGCATTTCTAAATACAAAATGGCCTGATCTTTCATAAAGCAGCGAGTACACATAGAAGTTACAGCGTTTTTCGCGTGGTGTTGCACATGTCATGGGACATGGTAGGCACGACCATAACGCAATACGTTTAATGGTACAAATGGAGTGATATCGTATTGAGAAAACTATCGGTGACACTTCGGCGCGGTTTTAGCCATTGTTTCGACGCGGCAGCGATAACACAGTTCGCATTGCTCCGTCTTCATACATGCGAAATTGCCCACGATTACTCTTTGGCGCTTCACAATTATTCGTAGTCATCATTTTAAGAATCTATGTGAAATTTACTGGTAAAATCGTGTTACCGATAAAACGTTGTTGGTTGACAATTTTGTGGCGGGAAAATTGGTGGATGTAGAGGTTTGAAATTGGTGGTGTATAAAATTTGAAAAAAACAAGCGGAAATATTGATTGATAAGTATTATTCTTGTGTTAAGGTTATTCATAAAGTGGTACTGGACATATATTGAGTAGTAGTTTTGGTTAAAGTTTGTTAGTTAACAGTATTTTTGAACAGATTAGTATAGTGGGTGATAAAAGGGTAATCTAGGCTTCGACAAATTGTAAACAAGATTGAGCAAATCTCTTTATTTGATATAGTATATAAGAGATAAAGCAATAAGAGTAACAACTACATATGTAAAAATAAAACTGTGAATAGGTATCATTGTTATTAAAAATAAACAAGCGTTTTATTAGGAAACCCTTGTTTGTTTATATAGGTAGTGTCCAACGTTTCCGCTAGGGAACAGTACCCAATACAGACTAAACTTATTGTTCATGGTAGTATAGGTGTAAGTTGTTATAACATAAAGTGTGCTGCAGTTGCTGTACACAATAAACAAACAGTCTTTCTAGAGACTAAGTTGGTATACCGAGTTGATTTTGACAAATCATAATATGGCACCTGGCAAGCGGCAAGTGAAGGCAGGAGGCACTTGGTATGTAACCACTGCCACAGCTTGGTGGTTGCCGTATCGGGGTGCGGAAGAACTTTGGTCAGAAACAACGGAGGAAGGGTTTACGTTCCAATGTTTAGGGTGTTGGAAAGTGGACTGTCTGACAGCAGAGTTAGCTAGGCTAACGGATATTGTGAAGGGGGTGCAGAGTGGAGGGAGGGTGATTGCAAGGACAACAAATGGAGAAAGAACAACAGGAAACATGACATGCAGGAAGGTGACAGGGGAGAAAGTGACGGTAGAGAAGGAGGGAGGGACAAGGGGACAGGAGATGAGAGAAGTAGATGCGACAGGAGGTAAGACGAATGGAAGAAAGGAAGTGAGAGGTGATGTGGCCAAACGGAAGTCAATAACAAGGACGATGACAGGAAGAAAAGAGACCGGAAAGAAAGGAACAACAGAGAAAACGGCAGGGGGAAAAGTCAGCAACCAGGGTGATGCAAAACGGAGGAGCTACTCTGAAGCAGTGATCGAGGGGGCACTGAGAACAGAAAGGGTATTTATGGGAGACTCCATTTTGCGAAAGACAGACAGGAGAAGACGTTGTTGTTTGTCTTCCGGGAGCTAGGATAGAGCATGTCACTGAACGGGTAGAGAACGTATTGGGGCATGGCCAAGGGGGGTCTATATTAGTACATGTAGGGACGAACAATGCAGACAGGGATGGAACAACCAGGATAGTAAAGAGATACAGAGAGTTGGTAGAGACACTGAAGACATTGAACAGATCATACTCTCAGGAATCTTGCCAGTGATGAGGGGAAGGGGAACAACATTTAGAAATTGCAAGAGGATGGCAATTAACGGACTATTAGAGCAGATGTGTGAAGAAGAAGGAGTTGGATTTGTAGATTTGTGGGGATATTTTGTTGGTAAAGAAGACATGTTTATGAGAGATGGCCTCCATCTAAGCGGAAAGGGCGCAGCAGTGTTCTCCGAGAACCTTCTTCGATCGATGAATAATGGAACAGGTTGCAACTTTTTAAACTAGTTTCGCAGGGGGGATATACAGAGAAGCCAAATACTAGAGGCATAGATAAAGATAGCAAAGACATCAGCAAAGAACAGCCTGGAAAGCCCTACGGAATTTGGTAATACATGTGTTTGTTTAAATGCAAGGAGCATAGTAAACAAAAGAAATGAACTAAACATTATGGTAGACGATATTAACCCTCACATAACTGAATCTTGGGCCACACCCGATATATCAGATGCCGAATTAGGAATGACAGGGTATGTAATGTTTAGGAAAGATAGATTAGGAAGAAGGGGAGGCGGAGTTATTTTATATATTAAAGAATCCATCCAAGCTTATGAAATAAAATTAGAAAAAGAAGCAGAATGTGAAGAAGCTGTCTGGTGTAACATAGTTACAGGAAACTCAACATTAACTGTTGGGTTAGTGTATCGGAGTCCAAACATAAGCATGGAAGAGAATGAAAAAATACATAACGCTATCAAAGAAGTGAGTAAACGGGACTGTATTATTATGGGGGATTTTAACCATGGGCATATACAGTGGACATCTCTACAGAGTACCGGGAGAGGATCAAGAGTTTTTAAATTTAGTACAAGATAGTTTCCTTTCTCAACATGTGTTAGAAGCAACCAGGGGCGAGAACGTGTTAGACATAGTATTGAGCTCACAAAAGGAATTTGTTGATAATGTCAAGATATGTGAGCCACTGGGGTGTAGTGATCACAACTAGATACATTTTATCATCAAAGTAAAGGGAGAACGGAATAGAAAAATAAGGTACAGGAAATATTTTCACAAAGGAAGATATAAGGACATGAGGGAATATTTAGCAAAGATAGACTGGAATAACACACTGAAGAATAAGACAGCAACAGAATGCTGGAATATTTTAAAGAGTGAAATTGACTGCGTCGTTGACAAATTTGTCCCCTTGAAAAAACAGGGGAAACGGTCAAAGAAGAAACACTTATCGAAGGAAGCCATTAGAAAAATCAAATACAAGCAAATGATGTGGAAGACATATAGACATACCGGAAGTGAAGAAGACTATAGCATTTATAAAGAAGCACTTAATAAAGCTACAGCTGAAATTAGAAATTCAAAGAGAAGCTACGAACAAAAAATAGAGTTGTTGTGCGTATGTTCGAAGTAAACAGAAAGTTCATGATAAGGTCGGTCCTCTAGAAGGTAGTGATGAAAACATAATAACAGAGGGATTCTTAATGGCAGAAAACCTAAATGAGTACTTTAGTTCAGTGTTTACCAGGGAAGATATTAGTATATTACCAGTACTTGAGACTAAGTTCAAAGGGAGAGAGTTTGACTATTTAGGACAACTAATTGTAACCCCAACAATGGTAGCTATGAAAATAAGAGATATGAAGGATAATAAATCACCTAGAGTGGATGGGATTCATCCCAAATTACTATTGGAAATTGTAGAACAAATCAGCATACCGCTTGCAACTGTGTTCAATTTGTCATTAGAGGAGGGAATAGTTCCATTAGAATGGAAAGAAACAAACATTATACCATTATTTAAAAAAAGGTTCGAGAAACAAGTCAGAGAACTATAGACCAGTGAGTTTAACATCGGTGATTTGCAAACTATTAGAAAGACTAATTAAAGATCACTAGTTGATTTTCTTGTTAAAAATAAATTGATAAACCCATCTCAACATGGGTTTTTAAAAGCGCCGAGGTCATGCTTAACAAATATGTTATGTTTTCTGGAAGATGTCACAAAGTGGGTAGATGAGGGATCACCAGTAGATATAATCTACTTAGATTTTAAAAAAGCCTTTGACAAAGTGCCACACCAAAGACTACTACTTAAACTAAAGGCCCATGGCATAGGAAATGGAATGATCAACTGGATAGAAAAATGGCTTATTGATAGAAGACAAAGAGTAGTAGTTGATGGGGAGGTTTCAAACTGGAAATCGGTTTTGACTGGAGTACCGCAGGGATCAGTACTGGGACCTATTTTATTCTTAATATATCAATGATTTGGATGATGACATAACAAGCAAGGTGTTGAAGTTTGCGGACGACACAAAAGTGTTTAGGAAAATTAAAAAGTGATGCAGATAGACAGCATTTACAAGATGATCTTAATAAGTTGATAGAATGGTCTGAGAAGTGGCAAATGCTGTTTAATTTTGGAAAGTGTAAGTGCCTTCACACAGGACATGGGAATGAAGATGCACAATATACAATGGGTGATACTGTACTAAATACTACCTTAAGGAAAAAGGACTTAGGGTTAACTATTAGTGCTGACATGAAGGTATCAGAGCAGTGTGGAATTGCAGCAGCGAAGGCAAACCAAATTCTTGGATTAATTAGGCGAATATAGTGTACAAAGAAAAAGAACTACTAATACCGCTGTATAAAACAATAGTTAGGCCTCACTTAGAATATTGTATACAAGCATGGACCCTTGTAAGAAGGATATTGATATGCTAGAAGAGTACAAAGGAGAGCAACCAAAATGATACAAAAACTCCAGGAATATTAGTTATGAAATGCGTCTAAGAATGTGGTTTAACAACACAAGAAACCAGAGAGATTGAGAGGAGATCAGATTGAGGTGTTTAAAATGTTGAATGGATATTAAAATATTGACAGAAATATTACATTAGCAAAGAAGAGAAGGACTAGCTGAGGACATGGAGTTACATTAGCAAAGAAGCAGTGTAGACTAGATATTAGAAAATTTACATTTTCACAAAGAACAGTAAACGAGTGGAACAGATTATCAGCTGATTGTGTAGGTGCTAGTAGTGTTAATATATTTAAAAATAAAATCGACATATACCTAAGAAGGGCGGGGTATACTTAGATAGATAGGTTGGACTCTCGATAAGCCAAATGGCTTCCTGGTCCACCTGCCTTCTAAGAGTTGAATCTCTAGGTGGCAATCTTGTTAAATCTTGTTAAATTTGACACATTTTTATGCTACGCAAATCTCTACGGTCATGTCACGTTGAAGAGACGGGTTGTCGTCCAATCGCTGCACACAAGAAACGGCAAGCGCGGTTATGAGTTGCTATATTTGCACAGGTGTGTCCATGTCACTCCTGACAGGTCTGACCTAGTCAAACACAAGAACCAGGCACTCTGTGTACAAGGTCGTACTTTGAACGACGGGCCGTCTGCAGCGACACTCGTGGGTATATCGAATATTACGAGTGTTCTCACGAACAAAACCTATATAACGTCGCACCGAACGGTGCCGGTCACAAGTCACGAAGACAATGCAGCGGGACGTCATGATCACCTGCACGGAGATGCACACTGGAGGGGAGCCACTGAGGATCGTCGAGTCCGGCTACCCGACTCTCCTCGGGGACTCCGTCCTGGAGAAGCGGTCGTACGCGGCGCGGAGTGCGGACGGCGCGAGGCGGCTGATCATGCACGAGCCGCGCGGACATCACGACATGTACGGCGCCGTCAGGGTGACAGCAGACCACACGGAGGCTGACTTCGGCGTGTTGTTTCTACACAACGAAGGTATGTTGTTTGTTGATGTTTAGTGCTGTTGAATGCGCACGTACGCACACACGCACGCACGCACACACACACGCACGCATGCACGTATGCACGCACGGATGCACGCACGCACACATATGTAAATATGTAAAGACAGGGAGGGGGAGAGAGAGAGAGAGATGGAGAGATACAGACAGAGACAGACAGGCAGACAGACATACAGACCAACCACAGACAGACAGACAGACATACAGACAAACACACACACACACACACACACACACACACACACACACACACACTCTTTCGTTCACTTATGTGCTCGGTGCTACACTAGCTAATGTCTTATATTAGCAACACTCCCGTCTGTCGTTGCAGACGAAGCTGGAGAAGAACGTGCTACTGGAGTGCGCCAACCAAGTGTGCCTAAAGGACCTTCCGTCCGGCAACCCGATCGACAAGGTGTGGCTGAAGGCGTGCCCCGGCCTCATGATGTTCGCGCGGCGGAAGTGAGCGGATGTCGCAGGCAACAACAGTATTGACTGACCATCACACCGGCCAACGGTAGTCAGCTGACCAATGCGCTTTACACGTTCCACGTGGAATGTGAGTGCGCTGTATCGAGTTGTATAAATTATAAACGTTACCGCGAGTCTTAGCAGTCACTGGACAATGTACGTAAAATGTCGTCGTGAATACGCGGCGCAGCATTGCACGGTTACTGACGAATGACGTCGACGTACTCGAGGAATAAGTAGGCGAAGTGTCAGCCCATTACACCCACTTAACGCCTTCTTGTAATAAGTCAAAGTACACGTGTAGTCGTCTGTTCGTGTCAACATTTTCCGGATGCTGAAGTATGACATTAATTAAACAGAAACAGCCGTCATTGAGTAATTATTGTATACCAAATCATTTACTAAATACTTTTATTGATTACTTTACTTTTACTTGTATTAGTAAATGTACATAGCGGTGTTTGCTTGTTTGTTTGTTTGTTCTGCAAATAAATTCTACGTCACCCGGACGTTGTGACGAAGGAAGCGATATCGTGGTTGTACGGTTACGCCACAAACGCTTACACGTACACATGCACGCACGCACATACACGCTTGCAAATACTCACGCATTCACGCACGTACAAAAGCACACGAACACACACATATACAGATACATGCATGCACATACATATACACATACACGTACACATGTACATACATACACGCATGTACACGCACGCGCACACACTAACACACCTACTATTCTTTGTATCTAGCACTGTACACAATACCCTGTTGCTATTTATTATTAAAATACAATCAGTCAATGTTTTATTATTTATAAAAATGTAACAATCAACACTATCACGACGTCAAGTTCGCATTGCATGAAATAGCCGAGTCATTATCGAAATCATCTAATTAAAACAATCAGTATTTGTATCGCGTATTTGCAAGTCATGCGTTGCGTCGTGCACTTATCAACACCGAAATAGCAGTCCTTCGTTCCCGCGACGACACTACGTTCACGTTCATGTACATGTCACGGACTCGTTGCATCTGCCGCCATCCCGGCACGACCATTGACACGAACCGATCGCACGAACACATCACACGGACACATCGAATGAATACACATCCCAAAAACGACGCTTGAAAGCGAGAGCTGGGTCAGACCATCTTCTCAAGCCACAGGTCGTTGCGCTGCGCTGAAGACGGGCTGGAATCAGCCGCAGCAACCCCAGCCGCGCGAGGATGGGTCAGACGCCGGAGTTGCTGATGCTGCAGCGAGCCAGACAGGCCCGTTGCCACATCATACACGTCTCGAGGCAATCCATCCTCATCGTCGGGCATTTATTCGTCCGGTTACAGTTCGTCGCGCACTTGCGGAAGTTGCGCTTACAGTTGTATTGACACATCCTGATGCCGAGGTTGAACATGGAATGGACACTGGGCGAGTGAAGCACCAGCAACAGCATCGTGGCCGTCAGTAGCATCTACAGCGTAACATCGCCAGTTGACGGACGGACGGACGGACGGACGGACGGACGGACGGACGGACGGACGGACGGACGGACGGACGGACGGACGGACGGACGGACGGACGGACGGACGGACGGACGGACGGACGGACGGACGGACGGACGGACGGACGGACGGACGGACGGACAGACGGACGGACGGATGGAGGGACGGAGGGACGGATGGACGGATGGACGGAGGGACGGACGGACGGACGGACGGACAGGACGGACTGGACGGACGGACGGACGGACGGACGGACGGACGGACGGACGGACGGACGGACGGACGGACGGACGGACGGCCGGACGGACGGACGGACGGACGGACAGCCAGCCAGCCAGCCAGCCAGCCAGCCAACCAGCCAGCCAACCAGCCAGCCAGCCAGCCAGCCAGCCAGCCAGCCAACCAGCCAGCCAGCCAGCCAGCCAGCCAGCCAGCCAGCCAGCCAGCCAGCCAGCCAGCCAGCCAGCCAGCCAGCCAGCCAGCCAGCCAGCCAGCCAACCAGCCAGACAGACAGACAGACAGACAGACAGACATACATACATACATACATACATACATACATACATACATGCATGCATGCATGCATGCATGCATGCATGCATGCATACATATACATACATACATACATACATACATACATACATACATACATACATACATACATACATACATACATACATACATACATACATACATACATTTTATACATACATACATACATACATACATTATAAAAGGCAACACATCTGCATGCTTACGCATATACTTGAACTACAGTATACAAGACCGTCATAAGACGGCGATAGTCTCAGATTGGAAGGTTCTGTAAAGATATATTTTATTTAGACGGTTTAGAGAGGAGAAGGAAGAGAACAAAAGCTCAAGAAGGTCAAAGATGGTTATTGGAGAGAGTAGCGCAGTGACAGAGAAAGGGTCCCAAAGGAACATAAACACAGACCCACTAACGAGGCCAGCCTCACACCGGCAACTCAGGAACAGAAGACAATAAATCAATAAACATCCTAATTATGCTATATATTTACATAAGTTTTCATTGTGGAAACCACAGCAAACCTTCGACGTAATCATCTGGATTTAACCTCCGTGTAAGCACGATTAGTCACAGTGTGTATGAAAATTCAGGACATAATGTTTGCTTAGTGTTTGAACAGCTAACAAGACTATGGTAATGGTCTAGGTGTGAACTCACCGTGTATGTCTTCATAGCAACACCACTCAGTGAAATCTAAAAGAAAACGTACGTGGTAAACACCACAGATGTGGAACTTCAAAGAAAATATCAATGTCATATCAGTTATCATATTGGAGTTTTAATTGCAATGTCAACCAATATGATGCCTACGGTTTCCATCGGTTATACGTATCAGCATCGCGGACGTTTGCGTGCGTGCGTGCGTGCGTGCGTGCATGCGTATGCACATGTTAGCTACATGTTACCCTGCTGTGGCAACTAACACAGCAAATTGTATTAATTACATCCAATATTTTACAGCCTCTGAGTAGGTCAACACTAATCCGAAGTTCTTAAGGTGTCAATGCCAGGAATGAGTACCTGGGGCGATAATATGACGACAAACGTGTTGGCTTTGGCTGCTGGCCAATGCACGCCGACCCCCACATGTCAGGTATTTAAGACAGCCTTCACAACTTACCTAAAACGCGTCTGGGAAATAGGATCAAGCTAGCCAAGAAGACAGTGTTTAGAAGACCACAATTATATACAGGTAACTGTCGGTTATGCGGTGTGTTATCTACACTTCACAAATGGACCTTGTACTGGTACTCGACCAACGCTCACAACTGAAGAATGTCGTACTTCTGGTGAATTAATAATAACCATTGGAATTACAACAACTTACTGCTATCACACCGTGTCATTTATATTTTTGATTAGTCTCGGATACTTTGCTTTGTCAAACAGATAACGTTTAGATAATTACACAAATACACGGTTACACTAATTATGCCACAAACAGCCACATAATTTTGATTGTTCAACGAAACATCTGTCAACGTTAGCTCTACTTAATTACAATTACCTTTGTTTATATAATCCACTTATTGTGCAGACAAGGTGAGTTATTCGTAGTGATATCGGGTGAAGCAGGGTTTTGCATGTCAGTGTCATACTATTGCCATACTAACGTCATGACACTGTCATGGTAGTGTCGTGTCATTTTCGTTTCATGTCATGTAATTATCATGACACATCTTGATCGTAGGTGTGACCTTTCTCCGCTCCCTGGAGGGCGAATAGGAGGCAATGTATCGATTCCTGTCGCTAGATCGTCGAATATTTTAAAATGACAATATTTTAATGTACCTCGGGATGGAGACATGTGGAGAGTTAGATTGGCACGACGTGAAATAAATTTAAATGTAATATACGAAACACCATTACGCATAGATACACACACACGTATACACATACACACACGCACACACACATACACACACGCACACACACACACACACACACACACACACACACACACATACACACACACACGCACGCACACACATACACACACACACACACACACACACACACACACACACACACACACACACACACACACACACACACACACACACACACACACACACACATGTTATCATAATCGGTAAAATGTATAAAAAAAAGAGTAAAAATTAATTATTAAATCATTTAAAAACAGTAAGAGACTGCTATAATAAAAAAGACTGGCTGCGATAAGATATATATATATATATATATATATATATATATATATATATATATATATATTGCATATACATATCATGACATACACATACATACATGCACACACACACACACACACACACACACACACACACACACACACACACACACACACATATATATATATATATATATATATATAATAAATATTATATACGCAATTTTGGTGTTCGTGTGTGGATTATTGAGACATCTGATACAAGTTCTATATTTGTAATGCGCCTCTGAATTGATTTTATTGTTAGAAATACTGTTATATATGATATTATTAATATATATATTATATATATATATATTATATATATACATACATATATATATATATATATATATATATATATATATATATATATATATATATATATATATATATATATATATTCATGATCTCAGCGACATAAGTAATTCGAAGGGCCAGAACTCGAAGGGCCAAAACAGCCACTCACGGAACAAGACTGTCCCAGTGCCCAGCTGCGAAACTACGGAACACCTGCAAAACAACGAAACCACATAGAACCGCCAAGAAGCAACCACAGACACATCAGATCCAGTTCATTCCCTGCACCCAACCTTCTTAAAGGAACATCCAACCCTAACGTTCATTCAGATTCTTTCTGATCAGTAGATGGCAGCCCTGTCCGATCGAGTGTGTCCATGTTTGTCCATCCATGTTATCCTCATGATCGAACGCAGATGTCGCATCATGAAGGCTTTTTCACCTGTCGTCTGTACACTGTCCAGGCCTCAGCTCCGTATAGGAGGGTTGACAGCACGATTGCACGGTATATATGCCTTTA